>PVJC01047749.1:0-12835 GCA_004026665.1 Murina feae
AAGCCACAATGAGACTGGTAGAAAGTATGGAGGCACAGACCATGCTGGTCTAATCCCCACGTATGGCATTTTTTAAAATCAGTTATGTTGGCTGCTTATATCACTCATGAGGAACACTGGCACACAGACCCACATCAAACACCTCAGCCCACGGTTCTAGTGCCAGGAAGAGAAGACCCCATAACTTTGGGCTGTAAAACCCAGTGGGGATTGTGGCTGGGGTACTGAAGGATGTGGAAGGTTGCTGAAGTCCCAGGAAGTTCCTCTTAAAGGGCTGGCACATGGACTTACTCAGATTCACTCCCTCTGATCTCCAGTGCTGGAGCAGCAACTTGAAAAGATCCAGGTACATATGGGAAGGAACTAAATTGTCTGGTATCAGGACAAGAACTGGAGGCAGCTTTCTCCCAGACAAAACTGCTGGCAGAGGTCATTGTTCTTTTGCTGAGACCTCCTTGCCACAGAGCCAACAGGCAGTTGCGCCATATTTCTATCAACCTAGCCCACACTGTTCACCCCATCCTGGTGATTCCCTGAGACCCTGCCCCACCCAATTTGCAATCCCACCCAAACTGGTTGCAGTGGCTTTCCATATGCATGGTCTGTCTTGGCTCAGGCTTCCAACTTTCCTAAAATCTCTCAAACAAGCAGCAACTGGCTTCAGCATGCCCCATACCTCTCAATAAATGTCCCCAGGCCTGGCACTAGCAGCAGCCTGCCTTGGTTCACAGTTTGGCCTCTCTTGGGCATCTCTAAGCCCAATACAAGTAGCAGCCATTTGTAAATTGCTCTGTACCTTGTGCCAGGTGGCCCCAGGCAGGGCACAGGCAGTAGCTGATTTTGCACCTCCCAGGAGGCCCCAGAGCTAGTGCACTCAGTGGTCAACTTCAGACCACACCAGATTACAACTCTACAACATCCATAAATGACACACTCAAGGAGTAGACTTGGAGAGCACCAAAGCCCCACTGAAGCAAGTCCTGCTACATAGAGGCATTTCCTCCATAGCAGCTTTTTTACTATAGATGCCACTGGTCCTCACAGCCAGTTGGCCTGGTGGTCAATCCCTCTGAGTGATGCCAACAGCAATCAAGGCTCAAATACAGCAGGATAGTACATACAGGGGCACACCTAGAGTGCCCACCTCAGGTGACTAGGGAGGCTGAGCACTGGGCCCTGAAGGACACCTACTACACAAGGCAGCTCTACCTAATACATAGAAACAGACACAGGGAAGCAGCCAAAATGCAGACACAAAGAAACATGTCATAAATGAAAAAAACAGAAGAAATCTCCAGATAAAGAACTAAGTGAAATGTAAGCAAGCAAACTACTAGACACAGAGTTTAAAACAATGGTAATAAGGACGCTCAAGGAACTTAGTGAGAAATTAAGGGACTTGGTGAGAACTTCAAGGAACTTAGTGAGAACATCAAAAACATAAAAAAGGACCAGTCAGAAATGAAGGATACACAACTGAAATGAAGAATAATTTGCAGGGAGCAATAGTAGAGTAGAGGATGCTGACAAATCAGCAATTTGGAATATGAGGAAGCAAAAATCATCCAATTGAGAAGGAAAAAGGGCTAATTCAAAGGTAGCCTTGATGTTCTGGGGGAAATGACCTTCAGCTGAGGCACTGCCTCCTTCACCAAAACTGGATTAGCAAAACAAAGCAGAATCGCTGCCCTGAGGGAAGGGTGGATTGTTAGCTGACACAGTAACCTTGGAACACCTGGGAAAGGGTAGATTGTTAAGATGGGTGGAATCTTTGGAACACCTGGGGAAAGGGAGGTTAAGAGTTTCAGTTCCTCTAAGGCCTGGAGGGAGGGAACACATTTGTAATAAGATTAACTCGGGAAGCATATATGAGGAAGGGCTCCCAAGTGCTGCTTTGCTCTGATTTGGAACATTTCCCGGAGACCGCACATGATTAAAACCATGTTTTCTCCACTCCTTCAAAGAGCTTTGCTTAGTTTTTTGGTCTTTCCACAACACAATCAGAAGAGCAAAAAGAAAATAGTATTAAAAAATATGAAGATAGTGTAAGGAGCCTCTGAGACAACTTCAAGTGTATCAACATTCACATCATGGGGGTGCCAGAAGAGAGAGAGCAATATATTGAAAATCTATTTGAAAAAAATGACAGAAAACTTTCCTTACCTGGTGGAAGAAATAGACATACAAGTCCAGGAAACACATGAAGTCCCAAACAAGATGAACCTAAAGAGACCCATACCAAGACATATCATAATTAAAATGCCAAAGGTTAAAGACAAAGAGAGAATCTTAAAAGCAGCAAGAGAAAAGCAGTTATTTACCTGTAAGGGAGTGCCTATATGACTGTCAGCTGATTTCTGGACAGGAACTTTGCAGGCCAGAAGGGAGTGGCAAGAAATATTCAAAGTGATGAGAAGCAAGGACCTACAACCAAGATTGTTCTACCCAGAAAAGCAATAATTTAGAATTGAAGGTCAAAGAACTTCACAGACATGAAAAATCTAAAGGAGTTAATCACCACAAACCAGTATTACATGAAAATGTGAAAGGGTCTGTTGGAAGAAGAAGAAGAAGAAGGAGAAGAGGAAGAAGAAGAAAAAGAAGAAGAAGAAGAAGAAGAAGAAGAAGAAGAAGAAGAAGAAGAAGAAGAAGAAGAAGAAGAAGGAGAAGAAGAAGAAGGCGTAGGCGGCAAGGAGGAGGAAGAGGAAGAGGAAGAAGAAGAGGGAGAAAAAATATGAACAATGAAATAGCAATAAATACATATCTAAACAATTGTATCTAAAAGTAAAAATAAACAGATAAGGAATCTAATGAACAAAATAAATACATGAATAAAATAGAATCAGAGGCATGGAAACATAAAACAGATTGACCAATTTCAGAGGGAAGGGGGAGGAGGGCAGGAAGAGATTAACCGAAAACTTATATGCATATATACATTACCCATGGACACAGTGTTGCAGATGCCACCCCTCTCTCCATATAATAGTGTAGTGAAGGCCTGGGATGGGGTAGGATCTGAGTAGAAAAGGGTAATGGGGATGGGGGAGAAAGAGGAGGAACATCGGTAATACTCTTACCAATAAAGATTTTTTTAAAATAAATTTTTTAAATGGTGTTTAACAAACTGTATGGAGGCTTAAAATAGGAAAGTGGATTACTGCAAGCCCTTTCAATGTCACATTAGAGCAGTTGTTCTCAAAGTGTGGTTCAGGAACCTGTGGGGGTGTCTGAGACCCTTTCATGGGATCTGTGAAATTGAAACTATTTCGTAAGTCCAAGACATTATTTGCCCTTTTCACTTGTCTTTCTTTTATGAATGTACTTGGGGCCCGATGCATGAAATTTGTGCACTGGGGGGGGGGGGTGTTCCTCAGCCCAGCCTGCCCCCTCTCACATATTGGGAGACCTCAGGGGGTGTCCTACTGATGACTTAGGCCCGCTCCCTGCTCCCCTTGGGGAGAGGACCTAAGCCGCAGTCTGGCCTCCCTTTGTGGGAGGCGACCAGGCTAATTAGGGAAAGCCACCAGCCCCATCACCCCGCTGCTGCAGCCACTGCCAGTCACCACAGCCACCAAGGTGTTTTCATCAATATGGGCTCCAGTCCCTTCACCATGAAGAAATGACAACTTTCTTTAGGTATTTTCTTCAAGATGTGTCTTTCATAGGATATGACATTTCTTTTTTTTTTTTTTATCTTCACCTGAGGATATGTTTCCATTGATTTTTAGAGAATGTGGAAGAGAAGGGAAAAACAGAGAGAAACATCCAAGTGAGAGGAACACTTTGATTGGTTGCCTCCTGTATGAGCTCTGATCTGGGCCCTGGCCAGGGAGGAGCCTGCAAAATAGGTACATGCCCTTGGTCAGAATTGAACCCAGACCCTTCAGTCATCAGGCTGAGGCATTATGCACTGAGCCAAACTGGCTAGGGCAGGATATGACATTTCCAGCAGTGGACCTTCATTTTTTTTCTCCAGGAGTGTTGTGGAAAAACCCTAGATCACCTTTTTGGATTCTTATCACCCAAGTTACTAAGAATATTACCAGTGGCATACAGGATGCTTCACCAATGAGCGGTAAGAAAAGGTGTTTCCTCTGTAGTTTACTCCAATCACTGGCTCCACCCCTAACCCTCCAATCCCAGCTCCACCCCTGTCCCTCCAATCCCAACTCCACCCCTGCCCAGGCCTGTAATCTCTAGCCAAGGCTGTAGGCCCAGGCAGGGGACCCCCAGACCCCTGTGATCACTGGTTCTGCCCCTGTCCAGGCCTGCAGTCTCTGCCTGAGGCTGTAGGCCTGGGAAGAAAACCCCCAAGCCCCTCCGATCGCCAGGCTTCTGCGATCACTGGCTCTGATCCTGCCTCCTGCCATCGCCAGCTCTGTCCTTGCCCCACTGGCAGCCTCTGGCCAAGGCTGCAGGCCTGGGCAGAGGACCCCCAGACCCCTACTTTGTCAGCTTGATCCATGCCCAGACCCCTGCAATTGCAGGCTCTGCCCCTGCCCCTCCGATCGTTGGCTCTGCGGAGCCCAGGCCCCTGCGATCTCTAGCCTTGCCCCTGCCCATGCCTGAGGCCTCTGGCAAAGTCCTCTGGCCTGGGCAGGGGACACCCAGCCCCCTCTGATCACCTGTCTGCCCCTTGGACTCCCTGCCACCCCCACCACCTGCCTGGCTAACAGGCCTGACCACTTCAGTGGTGGGGCTGAGCCAGACTGGGCGCTGCCATCTTGTGGCCATGGGGGAGGCCATCTTTGTTACAGAGTGATGCCTAATTTGCATATTACTCCTTTATTAGATAGGATAGTGTAGTTTTCCAAGGGCTACTTGATGTGTAATGCTGTCATTACTTTGACAGCTTATGGGAAGTGTGCTTGGCTATTGTGTTTTCTAGAATTTCCTAAGGTGGTAGGTTGAGGATTTACAAATATGAGTTTTTGGAGGTTAACCTGAGTTGTTCTCAATACTTTTGCTGTACTCTTACTAGCTATCTTTGGTTATCCCTGGTATAGACTATGTATAACTTCTCTAATTGCCATCAGTAGGTTATTTTGAAATCCCAATGATTTATAAAACTTTAAAATAATGCCACTAAGCTCACTAATTTTTTTAAAATATGTTTTTATTGAGTTTAGAGAGAGAAGAAGGGAAAGGGATAATGAGAGAAATACATCATCGATTGGCTGCCTCCTGCATGCCTCCTACTGGGGATTGAACTCACCACCTGTGCATGTGCCCTGACCAGGAATTAAACCAGTCACCTCTTGGTTAATGGATCAACACTCACCACTGAGCCACACCAGTCAGGCTTATTAATTTTTTTATATTAGAAAATAGAGATTTGAAAAAAATGTTATTCATGTTAATATGTAAATTGGTTTATTGTTATTAAGTAAATTAATGTTTAAATTTTATTTTAATTTTTAATGTTGTTAATATTAATAGATATAACCCATGTAAACAAAAGCTTTTGGAGCTCCCTAATTTTTAATAGTGTAAAGGAGTCCTAAAACCAAAGTGTTTGGGAAACCACTGTACTAGAGCATTGTCTAACAAACTAACAGTTAACTGACACTTTTTGTTTGTAATTGATTGGGGCCCAGACTCTGCAAAGCTAGATGTTAATTTATACAATATTGATAAGCTGTAAATGATTTTTATTTGGAATAGTGACATATTTTTCTCTAGTAGAAAGGAGGCAATAGTTGTTTAGCTTTGTAGGATATTAACCACTTTAGCACCTGACTGTGTAATCTTATTCCAACATTGTTTTCTGGTACCTTTTTTTGTCATTTTTAGGAGTCTCTTGTTAATAAGTTAAATAAATCTTTTGATCAGTGCTTACTGTGTTATGTTTCCAACTTTCTGAAAATTATTCTTTGACAAGTACATGAGAATTTCTTTTTACCCATGCTCTTACCAACGCATTACAAATCCTTTTACTGGTTTTGCTAATTCATAAGAAAAAGTAAGCATTTCCTCCAAGTTCAGCTGGGACTCACTGTTCAGGTGCCTGAGGAGGATGTGAGAGGATGAGAAGAACGAGGTGGTGCCCAGGCTTCACTTTCCATACCCCACACAACATTGGTTAGGGCGGTCTCCAGTCAGCAGCCCCCAGTCCACAGCAGTACTAGAGGGATCCCTAGGGTTGGACCTTTCAAATGTAACTTGGTTATATTGAGATGACATTACTGAGAGACAAGAATATCTGAAAATAGCAAATACAGTAATTTTTTTCTCTGTCAGGTGAAAGAATTAGCCACACCAATGAGATTAATTTTTTGTGATGTTTTTTGTGTCTGTGGAAATTGTCTATTCTAATCCTTCCTTTATTTTCCTATTTGCTTGTCTTTTTCTTTTTGAGTACAAACATAATGTTATGTATCTTAATCTTTCGTTAAATATTTTAACTTTTGGGGTGGTTGGATTTATTCCTTTTTCTTTGATGACTTTGGAGCTTTGTGCCATCCAAATAGAAATATTTTTTCTTCAAATACTTTTGTGATATTATATTTTGGCTTTTAATCCATTTTGCATCTGATATAAAGATTTGTTACTTAAAAAATTCTTATTCTGTAGAACTATAGATGAGGACCTTAGACTTTTTCTCTAATTCCTTTATTTTTGCAGGTAAAATGACTTACCTTCTTGATACTGCCTTCTAGATTTTGTGCTCTATAAAAGGGTCTCTCCATTATTATGCAATTTTACAGTTAGTGGTTTCTTTTTAATATGTTCAGGGGCAGAGTTATATAATTAAGGCTCTTTTTCATTTTCCCAAAACTATTGAAATTGCTTCTGTCCAAGCTATCCAAGCATTCACCTGGCCGAGGGAGTCATAGACCATCCCTCACCCCAGGTCCCTGACCTTAAGCCCTGACCGTAAATGGCAACAATGATGGTTTATCCTGAAACTGCTTGCTCATCTGTAGCCCCTGGCACCAGCAATGCCCAGGGGAAGCTCCACATGTTCCAAGGACCACTTCCTCCTATCAAACCCCTCTCCTCCCTTACCTGCCCCAGACCTTAAAAACACAACCCAGAATCCAAGATGGCGGCATAAGGTAAACACCGTAAATGCAGCCGTGAACAACTATTTCAGAATATCCATGAAAAGAACACACAGACACCACTCACACCCACAGGTAGGCTGGCTGAGTGAAAATTCTACAACTAGAAAAGAGTCTGAGACTCAGAGGAGTGGCGGAAGCAAAGTACAGAGGTATGGAGGCACGTGCATGGGACTCGGGGAAGGGCTGGTGCCGGAGGACGCGGTTCTTTTTCAAACCGGAGGGTACCACAAGCTCCCGGCAGCTCTGAACTCCAGTTCCAGGCGAGTTTCTGAGAACCCAGATGCACGCACACCTGGAGAAGGGGAACTGACTGGCACCGGGAGGAAATCCAAAGCTGGTTTCTCTCAGCGTTGCTTGCAGCAATTACCGCGGGACACAGAGACCCAGTGTCTCTTAGCGCAGGGCTGAGAAGCAGCCATAGCTACTTGCTCCACCCTGCCCTGCAAACTCCCCGAGGCCCCGCCCCTCCCAAGCTGCAGAGGCTTTGCATATAAAAGGCTGAGTAGCCTAAGGCAAAGGCTAACTCAACACCTCCTTAAAGATACAGGAGCCAGTCCCCACCCAGTGGCCAGAGTGGGACCATCCTAAATAAAACTCAGATCCACAAGGAACACACTTGGGGCAGATGCAGTGAGCACAAAAGCCCCACTGAAACAACTCTTGCCCCATAAGGGTGTCTCCAGCACAGAAGTTCTCCCTCTGTAGACACAGCTGACTCTCATAACCAAGTGGCTTAGAGGTTAATTCCTCTCTGATCGCCTAACTCAGAAAGGGAAGCAGCCAAAATGCGGAGACAAAGAAACAGATCACAAATGACAGAAATGGAGGAAAGAAAATGACAGGACATAGAGTTCAAAACTATGGTTATTAGGTTTTTCAAGAATTTTCTAGAGACTGCTGATAAATTTAATGAGACTCTCAATAAATCTAATGAGACCCTCAAGGATATGATAAAGGAACAACTAGAAATCAAGCATACACTGACTGAAATAAAGAATATTATACATAGATCCAACAGCAGACGAGAGGGTCGCAAGAATCAAGTCAAAGATATGAAATATGGGGAAGCAAAACCCACCCAGCCAAAAAAGCCAAGACAAAAAAACAAACAAAAGAACAAACGAAAAATCAAAAAGTATGAAGATAGTGTAAGGAGTCTCTGGGATAACTTCAAGCTCACCAACATCAGAATTATAGGGGTGCCAGAAGAAGAGAAAGAGCAAGACATTGAAAACCTATTTGAAGAAATAATGACAGAAAACTTCCCCCACCTGGTGAAAGAAATAGACTTCTAATCCAGGAAGCGCAGAGAACCCCAAACAAAAGAAACCGAAGGAGGACCACACCAAGATATATCATAATTAAAATGCCAAGAGCAAAAGACAAGGAGAGAATCTTAAAAGCTGTAAGAGAAAAGCAGTTAGTTACCTACAAGGGGGCACCCATACGACTGTCAGCTGATTTCTCAACAGAAACTTTGCAGGCCAGAAGGGAGTGGCAAGAAATATTCAAATTGATGAATAGCAAGAACCTACAGCCAAAACTACTTTACCCAGCAAAGCTATCATTCAGAATTGAGGATCGGATAAAGAGCTTCACAGACAAGAAAAAGCTAACAGAGTTCATCACTACCCAACCAGTATTATATGAAATGCTGAAAGGTATCCTTTGAGAAGAGGATGAAGAAAAAGGAAAGTAAAAATTATGAACAACAAATACATATGTATCAACAAGTGAATCTAAGAATCAAGTGAATAAAAAATCTGATGAACAGAATAAACTGGTGAATAGGATAAAATCAGAGGCATAGAAAGGGAGTGGACTGACAATTTTGGGGGGTTAAGTGTGTTGGGGATGTGTGAAGAGAATGGACAATAATTGTACACCTATGGATGAGGACAGTGAGGGGAGGGCAAGGACAGAAGGTGGGGTGGGAACTGGAAGGAGGGGAGCTATGGGGGAAAAAAGAGGAACAACTGTAATAATCTGAACAATAAAGATAAATTAAAAAAAAAACAAAAAAACAGCCCAGTTTGGTTCGGGTGCAGCTCCACTGGCCCCTCTCCCTTCCCTGGGCCTGTGAACTCGCCCGTTTGCTCCTAATAAAGCCTGGATAATTTTCCATTTGGCTCAATCTTTAATTCTTCAACGGCTTAATTAAACAGCTCCCTTGTCTTATTGGAATGGTAGCAGAAGTCACTTCAGAAATTCTTCTTTTACATAATCAAAGATTGTTGTCTGGAACTGCTAAACTGTCTTAAGATAACCAATAATAGGGGTCTTTCAAAAAATGTTATAGCGACCACTCATTTTTTTGTCCCTTTTTACTGGGACTGTGGCCTTTGAGGAACGTAAGTCATATATCCTTATCTTGCTTTACCTATAGTAGGCCAGTCAATATTATTTGCAGATGAGCTGCATAAATCCCAGGGTAGGAAAAAATTCTGAAGTGGAAAAATTCTTGAAAATGTTGTTGTTTGAAGATGAACCTAGGATAACAGTTATTCTTTGAGCTCTGGAAGTATTTCCTGTTTTTTGTTTTTAGACATAATATTGTCTTAATTCCTCCCACATTTATTTGTCTACTTAAAACAATGCTGAATCACTATGATAGAAAATAGATTTCCTTGCAAAAGCAGGAAAAAGAAAAATTCTGATTTAGATGTATATTGTTATAACAAGGCTTCTTGCTTTTCTTTTGGATATTTTGAAACTTGGGGACATTTTCAAGAACAGGTATATAGAGTGCCACTAAAATATCAAGGTTTGATTTTGATCTCATAGAGTTTTTTGATGGACACGATGATATGAGACTGTGAGATAAAGAGACTTTCGCACAAAAAAATCAAATCTGTGAAAAACAATGTTTTAAAATTGAAGAGCTGAGAAGAAAGAAGATATCAGTCAAATTATGTATTGATTCTGGCTCGTAGAGCTTGTCGTACCTATTACTCAGTTACCTGGTAAGAAAAATTGGTAATAAAAAATTGGTTGCTCATTGTGTCAGACACTGTACTAAACTGATGTAGACCAGTGGCTCCCAAATGAGACTGATCATTTGAATATAGGTTCCTACCCAGAGATTCTTATTTTTGAAGATTTTGGGGTGTAGCACAGGAATATTTTTAACAAGTTCCACCAGACATTCTGGGAACCACTGGTATAGACCCTTGTATGAGCAGTAGAACCCTAGTGTTTGTTAAAATACAGACTACATGCCCCATCTCCCACCTTTCTCACCATAGGTCTTGGGTGGGGCCTGAGAACTTGCAGTTCATTCCCAGGAGATGCTGCTGCTGGGGGCCCAGGGACCACACTGGTATGGACCATCCTCAAGACTCCGTAGACCCAGACGCGCCACACTCAACAAAGAAACAACAAACTGAATTCCACGACCAGGTCTTCAGCTTCTGTGGCTCAAGCCTTTGTACTTTGTCATGTCCTACTTTGTGGCTTTCTTCCTTGAGTGAGCATTAAGTGATGGACCTCTGTCCCCATGGAGCGTTTTGAGTGGAAAGAAGACCATAGTTGCTGGCGGGGTGGCTTGGTAGTACATGAAAATGGCTGAGCAGTGTGTAGATCTAGGCTGACATCCCCATTCTCTTACCCTGGTTTTATTGTGATCTGGGGCAAGTTGCCTAATCTTTCTATGCTCTAGCCATGGAGCTCCAGCCATGGTTCCTGGCCATGCTTCCTCCTGCCAAGAGGCCTTGCTCTGCTCATGCCTGGAAAGCTCTTCCACTTTCCCTAATGTCTTGTTATTGCTTGCTTAAACTTGCTCACCATCCATCATCATGTCCTCGGGAAAGGCTTTCCTGACCTCCCTAACTGGGTCAGGTCCCCCTTTTTGCACAGTCGGCCTTCTCAGCATTGTCACAGTTGCAGTTTTATGTTTACATGTGTGATCGTTTAATTTGTCTCTCCCCACTAGACTGTATGCTTTTGGATTTACAGGGTAAAAAAAAAACCTTATCATTTCATGTTTTCTATTGTGTTCCAGCCACAAGCACAGTGCGGGGCAGAGAGTAATTGAAGAAGGGGCAGTGAATCCCATTTTACAGAGTGAGAAGGGAAGAGCAGGGTAGGCATTTCCAAATTGGACTTTTATCAGTCAGAGTCCAATCTGGAGACAGAACCACACACATATTTTAACAGGGAACTTAATATAAAAGATTGTTAGCTATGAATTAGGGAAGAGAAAAGGCAAAGAGGGTACTGAAGTGTCACAGAGGTTAGAATGATAGGAAACAGCAACCACACCTAAGGCTGGGGGAGCAAAATAGGAGGCTGGAGGTTTTGAAACTTAGAAGCTTGGAGCAGGGCCTGCTCGGCTGATCCTGGCAGATCAGGAACTTAATGGGGCGACTGTGGAGCTGGCATTCAGACCTCTAATAGGGAGATACTGGCCAGTTAGCGCTGGTGCCTCTGAGGTGGGAGGGAAGGTGGTGATCAGTCTGTTTCTGGAAGCAGTGGAAGCAATTACTGCTGCTACGGTGAGGTGTTGTGTGGCCATGGTGACACTCCTGGGAACAGAAAGCAAACAGTCTCCCAGAGCCAAACAGGGACCAGCTGGTGAAGGGAACATGCCGAGGATAGAGATAACCAGTTTAGGATTTTTTAAAGCCCGTTTGACCAGAGTTTAGAAAGTGGGAGGAGGAAGTAATTCATTACTGGGGAGCAGTTGGGCAGTTGTCTCCAACATTAGCTTGAACTTGAGTTTCTTTCTTGAGGTCAGGGAGAGGAGCAGCTATGGCAGCTGACTTGGAGTCCTGTGTTGTGGGCAATTGCCCGGCCTATTTTGTGGGGTATGCTGGATGGAGGCAGGAAGAAACAGGTTCGTAAGATCCGAGGGGAGAGACCCACTGGCAACTTTATTAGATTGCACACACTTTCATGGGCTTCTCACAGAGCTTGGGAAAATTCCTATGATTGTCCCACACCCTGATAATGACTGATCTCTTTTAAGAGAGAGAACACCACAGATATTTGATTATATCTCACCCGTAATTTCTGGTTCACATGGCTTGACTGTATATGAGCTGATTTGTAAAGCATGATGCCAAAGAGAAGTAGTATTTTTTATTTGTATCCTTTCTGGTCTTTGGCTGAAGTCCAGGGAGGTGATGGGTCTCTGTACCAAGGGAGGATTTCAGAGGAGAGATAAAGCAGAGAGCAAAAGCTCAGAGCTTACAAAATTAACAGAGAAGTCTTATACTTCTAAGATTTAGTGTTTACAAATAATGGCCCCCCTGGCAGGGGAAAAAAAGAGATATTTGTAATAATCTTTGTAACACTTTATATAATCTAAGCTAATAAAAGCGGAATAGTAAAATTAACCGTTTCTCCGGGACGCCCACAGCCAATCAAAACAGCTGTATGCAAATTAGCCCAGCCAACATGGCGGCCGCCACTCACGGACCTGAGTAAACATTTAGGCAGCATCCGTCCGTTGCAGCAGGAGCGAGAGCGAAACTACCTGCTCGCTGGCTCCTTAGCCTTTGGCCTGAAGCAAAAACGCACATTTGCAACAATTAAGTGTAACAATTGTTTCATTATAGAAGCTGCAAGGTGAGGCAGAGAGGAGGATTCGTTAGTAAAAGGCTGCCTTAAAGGAACAGCATCAATTATAGGAAACCTGCGTCCAGCCGGCCTTGCTGGGACGTTGGACAATGGGAGCTGTGGGCAGCCTGAAAGCCCCTCACCCAGGCTGGTCAGGCACGCCAGCAGGTGGGCATCCCCCAAGGGGTCCCAGACTGCGAGAGGGC
>PVJC01047750.1:0-12776 GCA_004026665.1 Murina feae
GACTGGATATAGAGTTCAAAACCACGGTTATCAGGTTTTTCAAGAAGTTTCTAGAGACTGCTGATAAATTTAGTGAGAACCTCGAGCATATGAAAAAGAACCAGGTAGAAATCAAGCATACGCTGACTGAAATAAAGAACAATATACAGACATCCAACAGAGAGGATCGCAAGAAGCAAGTCAAGGATGTGAAATATGAAGAAGCAAAACAAACCCAGCCAAAAAAGCCGAAACAAAAAAACAAACAAACAAACAAACAAATGAAAAATCAAAAAGTATGCAGATAGTGTAAGGAGTCTCTGGGACAACTTCAAGCGTACCAACATCAGAATTATAGGAGTACCAGAAGAAGAGAAAGAGCAAGATATTGAAAACCTATTTGAAGAAATAATGACAGAAAACTTCCCCCACCTGGTGAAAGAAATGGACTTCCAAGTCCAGGAAGCACAGAGAACTCCAAACAAAAGGAACCGAAGAAGGACCATACCAAGACACATCATTATTAAAATGCCAAGAGCAAAAGACAAGGAGAGAATCTTAAAGCTGCAAGAGAAAAGAAGTTCGTTACCAACAAGGGGGCACCCATACAACTGTCAGCTGATTTCTCAACAGAAACTTTGCAGGCCAGAAGGGAGTGGCAAGAAATATTCAAAGTGATGAACAGCAAGAACCTACAACCAAAATTACTTTACCCAGCAAGGCTATCATTCAGAATTGAAGGTCAGATAAAGAGCTTCACAGACAAGAAAAAGCTAAAGGAGTTCATCACCACCCAACCAGTATTATATGAAATGCTGAAAGGTTTCCTTTGAGAAGAGGATGAAGAAAAAGTAAAGATAAAAATTATGAACAACAAATACATATCTTTCAACAAGTGAACCTAAAAATCAAGTGAATAAAAAAATCTGATGAACAGAATGAACTAGTGAATAGAATAGAATCAGAGGCATAGAAAGGGAGTGGACTGACAATTTTCGGGGGTAAAGGGTGTTGGGAGTGTGGGAAGAGAATGGACAATGATTGTACACCTATGAATGAGGACAGTGAGGGGGGACAGAGGGTGGGTGGGAAATGGGGAGGGGAGCTATGGGGAAAAATAGAGGAACAACTGTAATAATTTGAACAATAAAGATAAATAAATTAAAAAAAATAAATTATTACATATGTCTCCCTTTTTTCCCCAACGACCTTGCTCCAGCCTCCCCTACACCCTGGCACTTGCCCTTACCACCCCCCAGTGTCTTGTGTCCTTTGCTTATGCTTATATGCATGCATATACATCCTTAGATTGATCTCTTACTCTCCCAACACTCTCCAGCCTTCCCACTGTAATTTGACAGTCTGATGCTTCTCTGCCTCTCTCTATATTTTTTGGTCATTAGGTTATAATGGTCTTTATTATCCATAAATGAGTGAGATCATGTGATATTTTTATTTCACTGCCTGGCTTATTTCACTTAGCATAATGCTCTCCAGTTCCATCCATGCTGTTGCAAATGGTAAGAATTCCTTCTTTTTTATAGCAGCATAGTATTCCCTTGTATAGATGTACCACTGTTTTTTAATCCACTCATATACTGATGGGCATTTAGGCTGTTTCCAAATCTTAGCTATTGTAAATTGTGCTGCTATGAACGTAGGGGTACATATATCTTTTCTGATTGGTGTTTCTGATTTCTTGGGATATATTTTTAGAAGTGGGATTACTGGATCAAATGACAGTTCCATTTTTAAATTTTTGAGGAAATGTCATACTGTTTTCCACAGTGGCTGTACCAGTCTGCATTCCTACCAGCAGTGCAAGAGAGTTCCTTTTTCTCCACATCCTCTCTAGCCCTTGTCATTTGTTGAATTGTTAATGATAGCCATTCTGACAGGTGTGAGGTGGTACCTCACTGTTGTTATATTTGCATCTTTCAGATGATTAGTAACTTTGAGCATGTTTTCATTTGTCTCTTGTCTTTCTGAATGTCCTCTTTAGAAAAGTGTCTATTTAGGTCCTTTTGTTGATTGGGTTGTTTATCTTCCTTTTGTTAAGTTGTATGAGTTTCCTGTAAATGTTGGAGATTAAACCCTTATCAGAGATAACATTGGAAAATATGCCCTCCCATGCAGTGGGTTTTCTTGTTGTTTTGTTGATAGTTTCTTTTGCTTTGCAGAAGCGTTTTATTTTGATGTAGTCCTATTTGTTTATTTTCTCCTTATATTTCTTGCCCTAGGATCTGTGTCTGTCAAGATATTGCTATGATATATGCCTGCAATTTTGCTGCCTAATGAGTTGTGTAGGGTTTTTATGGTTTCCCATCTTACATTCAAGTCCTTCAGCCATTTTGACTTTGTTTCTGTGTGTGGTGTAACTTGGTGATTTAGTTTCATTTTTGCTTGTATCTGACCAAATTTTGCAGCACCATTTATGAAAAAGGCCGTTTGACTCCATTGTATGTTCTTGCCTCCTTTGTCAAATATTGAGCATAATGACTAGGGTCAATTTCTGGGTACTTTGTTCTATTCCATTGATCTATATGTCTGTTCTTGTGCTAGTACCAAGCAGTTTGGAGAATCGTGGCTTGGTAATATAGTTTGATGTCTGGTATTGTGATCCCTCCAATTTTGTTCTTCTTTCTCAGGACAGCTGTGGCTATTCAAGGTCTTTTTTTCTTCCAGATGAAGTATTGGAGAGTTTTCTCTAGATCTTTGAAATATGCAGTTGGTATTTTAATAGGTACTACATTGAATCTATAGATTGCTTTAGGTAGTATGGACATTTTTTTTCAAACATTTTTAAAATTACATCTTTATTGTTCAGATTATTATAGATGTTCTTTTTTTAACCCCCATAGTTCCCCTCCACCTGGTTCCCCCCCTCACCCCATACCCTTACCCCCACAATTGTCTTCACTCATAGATGTAAGATTTTTATAAAGTCTCATCCCATACCCCTCATGCCCCCTTCCCCCTGAGAATTGTCAGTTCATTCCCTTTCTATGTCCTTACTTCTATTCTATTCACCAGATTATTCTGTTCATCAGATATTTCTATTGACTTGATATATTCACTTGTTGATAGATATGTATTTGTTGTCACTTCGTTGTTCATAATTTTTATTTTTACCTCTTTCTTCTTCTTCCTCTTCTTAAATAATGCCCTTCAGCATTTCAAGTAATACTGGTTTGGTAGTGATGTACTCCTTTAGCTTTTTCTTATCTGTGAAGCTCTTTATCTGGCCATCAATTTTACATGATAGCCTTGCTGGGTAGAGTAATCTTGGTTGTAGGTTCTTGCTATTCATCACTTTGAATATTTCTTGCCACTCCCTTCTGGCCTGCATGGTTTCTGTTGAGAAATCAGCTGACAGTCATATGGGTACTCCCTTGTAGGTAACTAACTGTTTTTCTCTTGCTGCTTTTAATATTTTCTCTTTTTCTCTTGCCCTTGGCATTTTAATTATGATGTGTCTTGGAGTGGTCCTCCTTAGATTCCTTTTGTTTGGGGTTCTCTGCACTTCCTAGACTTGTAAGTCTATTTCTTTCACCAGCCAGGGGAACTTTTCTGTCATTATTTCTTCAAATAGGTTTTCAACCTCTTACTCTCCCTCTTCTTCTGGTACCCCTATAATTCTGATGTTGGTACGCTTAAAGTTGCCCCAAATGCTCCTTACACTATCTTTACACTTCTGGATTCTTTTTTCTTTTTTCTCTTCCAATTCGGTGCTTTTTGCTTTTTCATGTTTCAAATCTTTGACTTGATTATTGCAAATCTCTAGTCTGCTGTTGGATCTCTGTATAATGTTACTAAGTTTATTGGCGGATTCTAGAAAATTCTTGAAAAACCTTAAAACCATAGTTCTGAACTCTATATCCAGTAGTTTGCTTTCCTTCATTTCTGTCATTTGTGATCTGTTTCCCTGTGTTGAGAGAGTGGCTTTCTGTGCTAGGTGTCCTATAGGGCCCAGTGATTCAGCCTTCACAATCACCTGAGGTGGACACTCTTGTTGTATGCCTTTGAAGGCTGGGTGCACAGTCTTGTTGTAGTTATCACTGGGAGGAAATCACCTCCAGGCTTTTCTTCTCATAGTTTGGGGTTTGGAACTTTTGGAGTTTTGTCCCAGCTGCAGTCGGTAGTATGGACATTTTAATGATGTTGACTCTACCGATCCATGAACATGGTATGTTCTTCCATCTGTTTATGTCTTCCTCTATCTTTTTTTTTTTCAATGTCCTGTAATTTTCTGAGTACAGGTGTTTTATGTGCTGTGTTAAGTTTATGCCTAGGTATCTTAGTTTTTTAGGTGCAGTGGTAAATGGGATTTTTTTTGTTTCTCTTTCTGTGAGTTCATTATTGGTGTATAAAAAGGGCATAGATTTCTTGGAGTATCCTGCTACATTGCCAAATTCATTTATTAGGTCTAGTAGTTTTTGGATGGAGTCTTTGGGATTTTCTGTGTATAGTATCATGTCATCTGCACATAAGGATAGTTTTACTTCTTTTTCAATTTGGATGCCTTTCATTTCTTCTTCTTGTCTGATTGCTATGGCTAGTACTTCCAGTACTATGTGAAACAGGAGTGGTGAAAGTGGGAATCCCTGTCTTGTTCCTGTTCTTAGGAGAAATGGTTTTAGCTTTTGCCCATTGAGTATGATGTTGGCTACAGGTTTGTCATATAGGGCTTTTATTATGTTGAAGTTTGATCCCTCTATTCCCACTTTGCTGAGAGGTTTTATCAAGAAAGGGTGTTGGATTTTGTCAGATGCTTTATCTGCATCAATTGATATGATTATGTGTTTTTTTGTCTCTCAGTTTTGTTTTGTTTTGTTTTTAAATATATTTTATTGATTTTTTTACAGAGAGGAAGGGAGAGAGATAGGCAGTTAGAAACATCAATGGGAGAGAAATATTGATCAGCTGCCTCCTGCACACCCCCCACTGGGGATGTGCCTGCAACCAAGGTACATGCCCTTGACCAGATTCGAACCTGGGACCCCTCAGTCTGCAGGCCAATGCTCTATCCACTGAGCCAAACCATTCAGGGCTGTCTCTCAGTTTTTTTTATGTGTTGTATCACATTTATTGATTTGTGTATATTGTACCATCCTTGCATTCCTTGAATAAATTCCACTTGGTCATGGTGTATGATTTTTCTAATGTATTGCTGAATCTAATTTGCTAGGATTTTGTTGAGGATTTTAGCATTTATTTCATCAAGGATATTGGCCTGTAATTCTCTCTTTCTGTGGTGTCTTTATCTGGTTTTGGAATTAGGGTAATTCTGGCTTCATGTACGGAGCTTGGAAGTGTGCTTTCCTCTTGAATTTTTTGGAATAGTCTGAGGAGTATAGGTTTTAGTTCTTTGACTGCTTGGTAGTTCTCCCCTGTAAAGCCATCCAGGCCAAGGCATTTGTTTGCTGGAAGATTTTTTGATTGCTGTTTCAATTTCTTTGGTAGTTATGAGCCTATTCAGTTTCTTTGATTCTTTTTGGTTGATTTTTGGGAGCTTGTATTTTTCTAACGTGTCCATTTTGTCTAGGTTGGAATAGAGTTGTTCCTATCATTTTTTTCATAATTGTTTGTATTTCTGTGGATCGATTGTTATTTCACCTCTTTCATTTCTGATTTTGTTTATTTGAGTCCTTTCTCTTTGCTTCTTAGTGAGTCTGGCTAGAGGTTCATAAATCTTGTTTATGCTTCCAAAGAACCAACTCTTGGTTTTGTTGTTCTTTTGTATTGTGTGTTTTTTGTTTTTTTGTTTTTGGTCTCTATGTCGTTTATCTCCACTCTGATCTTTATTATTTCCTTCCTTTTGTTTATGCAGTGCTTTTCTTGTGGCTTTCTTTCTAACTCTTTCAGTTGTAGAGTTAGGTTATTTATTATCATCTTTCCTTGTTTTTTGTTTTGTTTTGCTTTTGTTTTTTTTTATGATAGGCTTGTAGAGCTATGAACTTACTTATCAAAACTGCTTTCACTGTATCCCATAGATTTTTGATTGTTGTATTGTCATTGTCGTTTGTTGCCATGATGCTTTTTATTTCTTCTTTGATTTCTCTGGTAACCCAGTCATTGTTTAATACCATGCTATTTAGCCTCCAGGTGTTTGATTTTTAAAATATATTTATTATAGTTGATTTCTATTTTTATGCCATTGTGATCTAAGAAGGTGCTTGATATGATTTTTATCTTCTTGAATTTGAAGAGACTTTGCCTGTGACCCAATATATGGTCTATCTTTGAAAATGACACGTATACACTTGAGAAGAATGTATGTTCTGTGGCTTTGGGGTGGAATGTTCTGAAAATGTCAATTATTTCCATCTGATATAATCAGTCATTTAGGATTGCTGTTTCTTTGCTGAGTTTTTGTTTAGAGGATTTGTCCAGTGGTGTTAGTGGGGTATTAAAGTCCCCTACTATGACTGTATTGCTGTCAATCTTTCCCTTAATATTCTCCATAAGTTATTTTATGTATTTGGGTGCTCCTGTAGTGGGTTCATATATGTTTACCAGAGTCATTTCTTCTTGTTGGATTGTTCCTTTTTAAATTATGAAGTGGATTTTCCTATCTCTTGTTATGTCCTTCATTTTGAGATCTAATTTGTCAAATATAAGTATTGGTATCCCAGCTGCTTTTTTTTTCATTTCCATTCACCTGGCAAACCTTTTTCCATCCCTTCATCATCAGTCTGTGTGAGTTCTTTTTACTGAGGTTGGTTTCCTGTAGACAGCAGATATGTAGGTCATGTTTTCTTATCCACTCAGTTACCCTATGTCTTTTGATTGGGGCATTTAATGCACTTACATTTAAAGTTATTATTGATAGGTACTTCTTTGTCACCATTTTTATTCATTATACCTGTGTTCCTTCTTCACTTCCTATTTCTTCTTTTTACAGCAGACCCTTTAGCATTTCTTGCAATGCTTATTTAGTGATAATAAGCTCCCTTAATACTTTTTTGTATTCTTGGATTCAGACCCTTCCTTTGCATGACTTTGTATATTTCATTCCATTCCCATCTGGCCTAATGTGTTTCTGTGGAGAAATCAGTCACCAGTCTGATTGGGAATACTTTGTAGATAACTGTCTATCTCTCTCTCACCACTTTTAAGATTCTTACTTTGTCTTTGGCGTTTGCCAATTTAATTATAATGTGCCTTGGCATTGGACTTTTGGGGTTCATTTAGTTTGGGACTCTGTGAGCTTTTTGGATTTGTGTGACTTTTTTCTTCCCTGTATCAGGGAAGTTTTCTGTGATTATTTCTTCAAAGAGGTTTTCTATTCTTTGCTCAGTTTCCTCTCCTTCTGGCACCTCTATTATGTGGATGGTGTTTCATTTTGTGTTTCCCCAAAGTTCTCTTAGGCTCTCTTCCTGTTTTTTAAATTTTTTTCCTAGATGCTGCTCTGCTTGGGTATTTTTTCCTACCTTATTTTCTAGCTCATTCATGTGGACCTCTGCTTCTTCTAGTCTACTGTTGATGCTTTCTATTGAGGTCTTTATAGCAGTAATGTCATTTTTCATTTCTTCTTGGTTTTTCCTTATTTCCTCTTAGTTTTTACACCTATTGTTGAATTTGTCTTTCAATCTTTTCAGCGACCTTATGACAATTTCTCTGAATTCTTTCTCTGACATATTGCTTGTCTCCACTTCATTTATTTTTTTCTGGTGATGCCTACTTTTCTTTCATATGCAGGCTGTTTCTTTGTCTCCCCATGATCTCTCTTCTCCAGGTGTCTAGTTTTGTAGCTCTCTCTCTCTCTCCTTTCCCAAGGCAAAATGTGAGCTTTCTGTGAAAAGGTGAAGAGCTTCTCAGAGTCTGCGTATTCACACTGCTAGAGATCCGGTGTTCTTATGTTCACAGTTGTTCCTTGGATGTTGTTGTTGTAGATTCCTGGATCTATAGGTTTCTGATAACAGCCACTCTCTCCTTCAAGATAGCACAGAATCTGTGGCAGAGCTTGTCACTCTGGGAGAGATTTCAGCAGCAGTGGAGGCTGCTTGGTTAGGGGAGTCCAGTCCAGTAGTCCGCAACAGTCCCTTGGAGTATAGCTGTCCCTCACCCACAAATATACATTCCCTGTACATCCACACACTCTTCTTTAATTCTCTCCCTCTCACACTATCTTGCAGTTTGCCTTCCCATTGTCAGCCATCTTCCTCTCCTCTTTTTCCACTTTACATTTAATAAGTAATAAGTTGTTCTGAAATTAAAAGGAAAAAGATAAATCCAGAGTTTGGGGATGACTTGGGTATTGGAAACAAATAGCTCCAGATAGACCTCAAACTACAGAAACAGTAATGATGATACTTATTATTTACCAAGTAAAGGCAGAGAAGAACAATGTAGGAGAGAGGAGGAAATTATGCCATAAAAATTGAAATAAAGATTTAAAAAAATAGAAAGAAAATACAAAAATACCAGTTCTGAAAAGAGTGCCAGTATTCAGGAGCATATTGTACTTGCCTTGTTTCACAGCAACCCTGGGATACTTTCAATTACACATAGCTCCTGACTATATTGTCAGAGGGTCAAGGAAAACAGCAATATCTTTCCTTGTGCTCAAAGGTACATCAACTCCCAAATACTTGCAGGGACATCCAACCTGAAACAGTTCAGCAAGAAGCACACACATTTTTCCTGAGCTATTTCTCCTCTTCCCTGCAAAAAATGCCTCTCATAGAGGCTGTGCTTCTTAAGTCCACAAATAATCAGCACCATCAGACACTGCCTAATAACCCATAATAAGATTTTTTCTGAGGTGCAGTAAATGCCTAGTTGATTTCATATTTAGTACTTACACTGAGTCATATTCAGACAATGAACCCTATATAATAAAAGCCTAATATGCAAATTGACCAAATGGTGGAATGATCAGTGTAACGACTGGTTGCTATGACATGCACTGACCACCAGAGGGAAGACAGTAAAAGTAGGAGCTAACCCCAACCCGCAGGCCCCAGGCCAGCCAAGACAAGTGCCAGTGAGGGCCTCCTGATCACCTCGCCCACTGTTTGCCCCACAGATAGGCTCTGATCACAGGCCAGGCCTAGGGACCTTACCCATGCATGAATTTCATATATTAGGCCTTTAGTAAATGAATACTAATGAATAAAATGTTGATAAGAAAGAACTGATTTTGAGTTTTTAAAAAGAAAACTGAGAAAAATATAAGGCATATATTTCTCTTTTGTCTTTTCCCCTCCCAGTTTCAGAAATATACCCTTTTCCTTAAGTAACTTAAATTATACTTTGCTCACTAACCCATAAAACTATTCATTTAATAAGTTCCAATAAGTTTTAATGTAGGAATTTTTATACACTGGAGCTAATTAAAAGAATCCCTGTATAAAAAATTCAGGCTGTTTATACATACCAAAAATAAAATTCTGCCCAAAGTAGGGTTAAAAAGGATCATCATTTTCATATTTGTTTCTTCTTTAAATTTCATATTTTTCTTATCTTTTTAACTGTAAATCTTTAAGATTTCGTAACACCAATTAAGAAAAATAAATAGCAAGTTCAAAGCCAGTATGCATAGAGAATACTGTTGGCTAAAGCCATATATATATATATATATATATATATATATATATATATAACATCTCCAGTGAGTTGCTTGTAAAATTTCCAGTTTGGGAAAACTGAATTGACATCATTCAGCAAAACTTGGAGGCCAAACTGACCACTTGGGATACTACTTTTATAATATTTTTACTCTCTCAATGCTGATGAATTTTGAAGAAATCCCTCCTTCCTTCCTATAATTTTAGTCACTTTATTGAGAAATCTATATTAATAAAAAGTAATATACTAATTAGACCAGAAATCTTCCAGACAACCTTCCAGACATCCTTCTGGGCAAAACCATGGTGGTGGGGCCAAGGCAGAGGCAGTTAGGGGTGATCAGGTCTACAGTTAGGGGGATCAGGTTGGTAGGGGAGAGAAGTTAGGGGGATCAGGTTAGCAAGGGAGAGCAGGTAGGGGGATCAGACTGGCAGGAGAGAAGTTAGGGGGATCAGGCTGGCAGGGAGAGCAGTTAGGGATATCAAGTTGGCAGTTAGGGGGATCAGGCCACAGTTAGGGGGATCAGGCTGGCAGGGGAGGGCAGTTAGGAGTGATCGGGCAGGCAGGTGTAGTGGTTAGGGGCAATCATGCAGGCAGGCAGGTAACTGGTTAGGACATCCCCCAAAGGGTCCTGGATTGGAAAGGGTGCAGGCTGGGATGAGGGACACACACCCCAGTGCATGAATTTGGTGCACTGGGCCTCTAGAACTTTAATAATTTGACTATATTTTGTGTTATCTTTGTATTGGTCTTCAACTTTTTTGAAGCTTTCCTATTCATCATTGTTAAAATACTTTTGTGTTGTGATATGGGAAAGCAAATAAACTAAAATCTAGTTTTATTTTATTTAAATTAAAAATATATATTGCCCTGGCTGTTGTGTCTCAGTTGTTTGGGCATCATCTGATGCACTATAGTTTGCTAGTTAAATCTCCAGTGGTTGAGCATTGACCCAAGAACCAAGAAATCACTGCTTTGATTCCTGGTCAGGGCACATGCCACGGTTGCAGGTTTGATCTCTGAGAGGGAGCATGCAGGCAGCATCTGATGGGTCTCCCTCTCACATGGATGTTTCTCTCTCTCTCTCTCCCTGCCTCTCTTTCTAAATATAAATAAAAATATGAAATCTACACGAATAAAAGAGTAACATTCAAATTATTGTCACTCTGCTATACCCAAAGTCATGCCCACCAGCCAACCAGAGTGACTAAATGCAAATTAACCCAACCAAGATGGCAGCTGGCAGCTGGCAGCCAAGGACCTGGAGCAAGCAGGATGTTTGGTTGCCCCGGTGATGGAAGAGGCTAAGCTTCCTGCCTGACCTGGCCAGCTGCAGCCTCTGCTCAAGGCAATAAAGTTTCAATTATAGAAGATAAATACATCTCAGATACCAGCTCCCAGCCAGTATCCTTGGTAGCTTGGGTCACTGGGGGCCGTGGCTAGCCTGCAAACAGCCATCATCCCCTCACCCAGGCTGGGCAGGCATCCCAGCAGGACCCCCACCCTGATCTGAGACACCCTTCAGGGCAAACCAGTTGGCCCCCACGCATGCACCAGGCCTCTATCCTATATAATAAAAGGATAATATGCAAATTGACCCTAACAGCAGAAGAATTGGGAACGACTGGTCACTATGACACACACTGACCACCAGGGGCAGATGCCCAATGCAGGAGCTGCCCCTGGTGGTCAGTGTGCTTCCACAGGGGAAGCTCTGCTCAGCCACAAGCCAGGCTGAAGGCTGCCAGTACAGGGGTGGTAGGAGCCTCTCCCACCTCCTCAGCAGTGCTAAGGATGTCCAACTGCAGCTTAGACCTGCTCCCCACTGGCAAGTGGACATCCCCCAAGGGCTACTGGGCTGCCAGAGCGATATCTGACTGCCAGCTTAGGTCTGATCCCCCAGTGAGTGGGCCTAAGCCAGGAGGTAGACATCCCCTGAGGGGTCCCAGATTGCAAGAGGGCACAGGCCTGGATGAGGGACTCCAATGAGTGCACAAATTTTTGTGCACCGGGCCTCTAGTGTGTGTGTGTGTGTGTGTGTATACATGCATATATATATATATATATATATATATATATATATATATATATAATCTAATAAAAGAGTAATATTGAAATTGACCACTTCTTCGGGACTCCTAAGCCACGCCCACCAGACAATCAGATCGGCTGTATGCAAATTAACCCAGCCAAGATGGAGGTCGGCAGTCACGGAGCTGGAGTAAACAGCAGGCTTCCATTGCACCAGCAGTAAGCTGTTTGCTGGCTGGCTGGGTTTCTCCAGGCTCAGGCAACATATTTGCAACATTGTTTCAATTATAGAAGCCTCAGAGCTGAAGCAAACAGCAGGCTTCTGTTGCACCAGCAATGGAGGAAACTGCCTGCCTAGGCAACATTCTTTCAATTATAGAAGCCATGGAGCTGAAGCCAACAGAAGGCTTCGTTACCTACCTAGGCCTCAGCTTAAAGGAACAGTGTATCAATTATAGAAGATAAATAAACCCCAGAAACCTGCTTCCAGCAAGCCTTGCTGGGACATTGGGTCAATGGGAGCTGTGGGCAGCCTGAAAGCCTGAAAACGGCCCTCAGGCCCACACCCAGGCTGGCCACACCCCAATGAGGTGAGAAACCCCACTGGGAGGCTTGGCCAGCCTACACACAGCCATCAGTCCCTCACACAGGCTGGCCAGGTACCCCAGTAGGGACTCAAAACCTGAAGGGGCTGTGGGCAGTCTGAAAATGGCCCTCAGCCCCTCACCCAGGCTGACCAGACACGTCAGCAGGTGGACATCCCAGAGGGGTCCCAGACTGTCAGAGGGCACAGGTCGGGCTGAGGGACCTCTTGAGTGCACAAATTTTTGTACACCGGCCCCCCTAATATATATATATATATATATATATATATATATATATATATATATATATAGAGAGAGAGAGAGAGAGAGAGAGAGAGAGAGAGTAATAAAAGAGTAATATGCAAATTAATCCTCACTCCATTATACCCACAAGCTATGCCCACCAACCAATGAGAAGCAAATATGCAAATCAACTCAACTAAGATTGTAGCAGCCACGAAGCTGGAGTTGTCCTGGGCAATGGAGGAAGCCAGGGCCCTGGGAGACCTGAGCTCTACTCAAGGCTACAAAGTTTCCATTATAGAAGATAAACAAACCCCAGATACCTGCTGGGCTGGGACCTTGGGTTGCCAGGGGCAACTCAGGCTT
>PVJC01047751.1:0-12787 GCA_004026665.1 Murina feae
AAAAAAAAAAAAAAAAGGAAAATCAAGGACTGAAGAATGACAAATTCTGAAGTTGAAAACGGTAACTGAACTCTCCCAGACTTTCCCTACTAGTAAAAGTGGGAAGTTACAGAACGAGATGTGCATGCTTTACTCTTTTGAAACGGCAATGTATTCACTGTCTCCCCTGTGACCTGACAGAATTAACATATGCCAATATAACTGAGCCCTTTGGGTTCCTACCGGGCTGTGCAAGCAGTGAGACAACCTGTCTCTAAATGAGTCAGCCTCATTCAGAACCTGCACTTGCTATTTGGAGTGCTCCAAACTCCACAGCTCTACAAACACATCCTCTCCCCTGCCTGTCCCATTCCCCCATCTTTCCAGGCCTGGTTGTCTCCTCTGGGGGCCTGTTCTGTCATTTGGGGCACACACACTCCTCCTTTTTGAGACAACCCTAGGTATTCTTTGGGCAGGAAGAACTGGCACATCTGAAGTGTTCCAGGCAGCAACCTTGGTAAAATGGGCTAACCTACCCAGCAATGGTTTCCTGTCAGGCTTGGAAAACGCGATTAGAGAGGTCCCTCCCAGCCCCCGAGGTCTACAATTTCATGAACTCTTTGCTGTTGTTGCTTTGGCGGTTCTTTAAATTCTTCAGCTGGAAATCTGGGTGTGATTTGTAGAAGAGTATGAACAATTGATATATATGTTATTTAATAAAATGTAAATGTTTCTGCTAATTCTGATTCTATTTTTTTCTCTTTCTGGAATAGGCTAGTGGGAGCAAGTGTGAAAGTATAAAGAAAAACATGAAAGAAAATGCTTGAAATTTCACCCATTAACTTGGTTGTTTTTCTTTTGGGCAAATTAGACAAAAGGCTGTGACTATTTTATTTGATATATATACATATATCAGTGCACCTTGGTAAAACTTGGTTTTGTAGGATTCTTTGTGAATCATACTATGGTGTTACTTAAATGGTCTGTATATATGTGTTCTCTGTTTAACTAAATTATCAGGGAGGAACTGTGTCATATTTCTTCATACTATGGATCAATAATATAAAAAGGGAGGAGAGAGGAAGAAAAAAAAGAAGTAGAAGAAAGAAAGATCTCCCCAGGGTTCCAAGTTTTCCCTGGTCACACATTTATGGGTTAAATATAAAGGGGAGAGCACCTGCCTGGCTCTTCTCAAGTTTGCTGAAGTGATTTTTTTTTCTGAATTCCTCTACCACCGAGGTGATTCACGTACTGATGAAATGTCCCCAGGACTTTTGGGGGTTAGGTAGGCCAGTATATAGTACGCCAGCAAACTAGAGATGAGAGACAGGTAAGAGCGGGGTTCTTTTTTGAACCATTTCATTGATAAATGAATGTTATACATATTTTTATACCTTGCTTTGGGATCCTGTTGATTGAAAGAAAAAAAGGCAGTTTCTAATACTCGGTTCCACTATAAGAAAAAGGCAAGTTTTTTTGTGAGTTTTTGTTTTGTTTTGTTTTGTTGTTAATAATCCTCACCCGAGGATATTTTTCCATTGATTTTTAGGGAGAGTGGGTGAGAAAGGGAAAGACAGAGATAAACAATGAAGTGAGAGAAACACATCGATTGGTTGCCTCCTGCACAAGCCTTGACCAGGGCCTACGCCTGGGCCGGGAAGGAGGCTACAACCGAGGTACATGCCCTTGACCGGAATCAAGCCTGGGACCCTTTGGTCTGCAGGCCGATGCTGTATTCACTGAGCCAAACTGGCTAGGGCAAAAGTCAAGTTTTTAGTAATAAAAAGATTCTATTATTTTAGGATTGAACAAACATGAAATGTTTTTGAGCTATAAAATTTCCTTCTGATGTGTGGTATGTATGTGCATGTGATGTGTGGGTATGTGTGCATGTTTGTATGTGATGTGTGGTATATATGTGCATGTGTGTTTGAGTGCAAGGGATAATTATTCTGTAATTTCACACTTTCCTTATGAAGAAGAATCTGGAGAAGTTTAACACCAGTCTTCATCTATGGAAAAATCCTACCAAAAATACTTAAACCAAAGGATGTATTGTTTTTCATTAACTTTGTTTGTCCCCCTGCCCAACTCTGCCTCAAATAATGCAAGATTTTTATGACCTAAGTTTAACTAAAAAATGGTTTCACTTTGACTTCAATAAACTATAAATAAATGCATGGTCTAATGAAATTTGGTAGCTTCATTTCTTGGGATGAATTTAGCAGCAATATGGTAGATTTTTAAAATTCATAATTCTGGAATAGAATAAAGTATCTAGAAATATATCCACAAACATATAATCAATTCATTCTCATAAATGTGCAACGGCAGATCAATGGATAAAGGATAATCTTTTCATTGAAAGGTGCTGAAACTACTGGGCATTCATAAATGAAAATATGAATCTCAACCAATACTCTGCACATTATATGAAAACTAACTCTAAATGAATCACAGATCTAAATATATGAACTAAAACTATAAAACTTCTAGAAAAAAACATAACAGAAAATGGTTGAGGTCTTAGGTTAGGCAAAGATTTAGATGACACCAAAATCATCACCCATTTAAAAATGATGAATTGGTCATCATCAAAATTTAAAGTTTCTGATCTGTAAAGACACAGTCTGAAAAGACAAACACGATTTGGGAAAAATATTTGCAAAACAACATGAGGTAAAGAACTTGCAACCAGAAAATACAAAAAACTCTCAAAACTCAATAAGAAAACAATCCAATAAAAATGGGGAAAGACTTGAACAGACACTTTACTTGAGAAGATATATGAATGGCAAATAAGCATATCAACAAATACCCAGCACTGTTAGTCACTAGAAAAATGCAAATTAAAGCCAAAATTAAATACTGCTATACACCTATTACAATGGTGTGTGTGTTTTTTTTTTTAAGAAAAAGACAATATCAAGTGCTAGTTACTTAAAACTGGAGCCCTCACACCTTGCTGGTAGAAATGCAGAATGGTACAGGTACTTTGGAGGCAATATGGTAGTCACCTTTCTTTGGCCCATCCTCAACAGTAAAGGAAACTGGATATTTTTGGATACAATTGCTCAGATTGATAATTGGGCTTCTGTATATTTCCTTACAGATGTTCCCGTGTTCACAGAAGAGCTTGTTTGAAATAGCTTTCATTTTTAAACAGTCTGGTTTTAATGAACATGGGTCTGAATGGAGAGTTTGATGTAGCAATAATGCCTTATGTCTGAAGGCTCAGTCTTCTCCATTATGAGTTTTACTCTAAGTACAAAAGGATAGGGGGAAAGAACATAAAAAACACCAGGTGTCCCTTTACACAGAATTTGCATCCTAAGGTTTCCTTCAACCAGCACCATAGATTCTCTCTCACTCTATCAGAGAAGGTAATTTGGATGCCCTAGTCTGGTCCCTTCAGAATTTTGCACTTTTGTTTTCTATTTTGCTAAAGAGGAAGAGAGGTTGATAGATTCTTCCTGTGTGGGAACCCCATTTGGAATGAGAAATTGGTTTTCAGGCCATGTATAAAACATACCACAGGTGTTCAATAAATGTTCACTCTCACCATTTGCTCTTGACTGTCTCTCATTTCCAATTTAGGTTGCATATCCAATTATCATATCAGAATGAGTCTTAAAACACCAATTTCATCAGGTAATTTCCTTTCTCAAAATTTTCCAAATGGCTCCCATCTGCCTACAGAATAGTCAGAGCTTCTCTTCATGACATCCAAGGCCCTCTGTAATCTGACTCCAGTATATTTTAAATTTTTCCAGGGCGGTTTTAAGACTAATTTCTAGTGGGCCAGTCTTCTCACTAATTTCTGTGTTTAAATGGCAGGCTCAGAGCAAGTTCAAGCACATATACATGAGGACTGGCTGCCCCACTCCTGCCTCTGCTAGATCAGAACAGCCACAGTAATAGATGCCATGTAATAGTGGCTCTTACTCATCACGTGCTTCCCATACATTATCTCATTCCATCATTATAACAACTTGTAAAGAGGGCATTTTGATCCCACTTTACAGATAAGGAAATTGGAGCTCAGTGACATTAAGGGACTTAAGAACATGTTGTTGACATAAAATGGTCAACAAGAGTCTCTCCAGGACCGTCTGACCCTGCAGCCACTGCTGGTTCCCTGTCTCTCAGTTGCTTTCATCTATCTCTTCTGCTCTGAACCGTGTCCAGGTTTATCTTTGGCATCGCTTATTTGACACCTAATCCCATTCTGTCTTGGACAGCTAATTACATGGTTCGCTTGTGCTTACCTTCCCAACGTGGCAGTTAGAGGGCAGTGACTCAGACTACTAACACTCCTCCATCAGCATCTAGCAGTGATGTGGACATAGCAAAGTCACCATGGGGGAATGTGGCCTGAAATCCTACATATATATTCCTTTTTGAACTAGATTTTCCCACTGGCTTCCCATTTCTGTGAATAGCACCATTACTCTTTGCTGAGTTGATGTTATCAAATCAAGTAATAAAACTTTTTAAAAACTTTAACTTTATTGTTGAAAGCATTACAGATGTCCCCTTTTCCTCTCCATTTACTCCCTCCACCCCTTAGTACCCCCTGTAACAACCAGAGAGAGTGAATCACAAAGGATATGAAAAAGGAGGTGAGCTTCACTCTAAATAGCAATGGTCCAGAATCAATAAAATATTGAATGAATGAATAAAGTTAATTATCCAAAGAAGGTTCTTTATTTATAAACAATACATATTGGATTTTTATATTACCATACCCCAGTTTCATAGAATGGGTTCATTCAAATCAAAATTTAATTTCCTACAATGAAATAATTTGTGATTCTATAATGCTTCATTATAGAAGATTGCTAGCATGAAAAATGGAAAGCATGTAGCTGTATTTAAAATAGATATTTTTCTCCAATTACTTTGGCTGAAAATTTCTTTAAAATGCTCTATACAATAGAATAGTACTCAATCACAAAAAAATAATGAAATCTTGCCATTTGCAAAAACATGGATGGACCTAGAGGGTATTACTAAGGTGACCAGATATCCCGCTTTTGGCGGGACAGTCCCGATTTTTAACAATTTGTCCTGCGTCCCGCGGCATTTCAAAAAAGTCCCGATTACTCCTTGTAATATTTTAAGTAATAATAAAAAAAAAAGAAAGAAAAAAAATACTCCCCCTTCCCCTGGTCAATGGTGTATCGCTTTAAATCTGGTCACCTTAGTATTACGCTAAATGAAATTAGACAGAGAAAAACAAATCCCATATGATTTCACTTACATGTGGAATCTAAAAAACAAAATAAATGAACAAGCCCTGACTGGTTTGGCTCATTGGACAGAGCGTTGGCCTGCGGACTCAAGGGTCCCTGGTTCGATTCCAGTCAAGGGCATGTACCTTGGTTGCGGGCACATCCCCAGTAGGGAGTGGGCAGGAAGCAGCTGATCAATGTTTCTCTCTCATCGATGTTTCTAACTCTCTATCCCTCTCCCTTCCTCTCTGTAAAAAAAATAAAATAAATAAAATATATTTTTTAAAAATTCTTAAAATAAATAAATAAATAAATAATAAATAAACAAAAGAAAACAAAACAGAATTATGAATACAGTGAACAAATTGATGGTTCCTCGATGGGAGAGGATTTGGCAGAAAATGGGAAGGGATTAAGTTATACAAATTGCCAGATATGAAAATAATCACAAGGATGTACAGTAAGGTACAGCATAGGGAATGTAGTCAATAATATTGTGATAACTATGTGTGATATCAGATAGGTACTAGACTTATCAGGGTGATCACTTTGTAAATTATATAAATGTCTAATCACTGTGCTGTACACCTGAAACTAATATAGTATCGTGTGCCAACTGTAATTGAAAAATAAAAAATAAAGAAATAAGATATTTCTCTCCTTTGAGCTTCCTATCTTTTCTGCAAACCACAGCCACATTACATTCTTTCAATGCATACTTCTTACTCATTGCCTCTTAGCAGCAGGTTCATTATGGAACTTGCAACATCTATATCATAAAAGGCCTGTGGTATGACACCGAAACGGCAGAACGATCAATTTGTCACCAAGAGGTGCATGGAGCACCTCTCGAGGGCCGGGACTCGCAGCTGACTCGGCGAGGCGGGGCTCACACGGAGCTGGCAGGGCTTGCGTGGGGCTGGCGGGGCCCTGGCTCACACGGGATGCATCTGGGGTCCCGCCAGTGTGGTGGGTCCGGGTCTCTCGTGTTTCACGCGCTGGGCCTCTAGTTATCAATAAGCACTGTGCTTTTTTTTAACAGCTCATATCTTACTGATGAATTTTGTAAAGGATCTTTACCAAGAGTGAAAATGGTAACTAATTTTGAAAACAGAAGTTAAAAGACTTTAAACCTGTTGATACAAAGTCTTTTGAGAACGAGAGAAAAGCCTTGTTAAACCTAGTAAATAATTACTCAAGTTCTAGATGTTTATTCATTTCCCTTCTTTGGTGGTGGGGCAGGGAAAAGGCAACCACAGGGCCTACTTAATCTATAAATCTGCTACTAGACCTACACTGTGTGCCTTTTCATAAAGACTTTTATTATGTGGTCCTTAAGCAGCATGTCCATGCCAGCTGGGTGAACTGGAATATAAAACACATCTCTCAGAAGAAACTATTATTGGGTCAATAACATGCTAATTAAAAGGTCATGTGCAACCATCTGTGGGACCCCCAATGGCAGAGGCTTGTTTCTAGGGCCCTCAGTGCTGCTGCATCTTATGTTGTCTATACGAGTTGCATGGATGCCTGAGGCACGCTCATTGGTGATGATGTGAACACAGGTGTTAGTGAACATGGTGGATCCATAAGTTATGTTTCATACTGAACAGGGATGTACAAGCATCACACATATTTGGTAGGCTTAAAAATTTCTTATGGATTCAAGGTGCTCTAATGACAATTCTATGCAGAATGTATGGACGTCACATTACACCTACCTATTTACAATGCTTGTGTGGAGTAAAACAGGAAATGAGGTGGTCCAGCGTGAGTAACTAAAGGAATAACCACAAACCCCAGTCCAATTCTTACACTTTACTTTTGCACGATTAAGTGAAGAAGAGAGGAACAAAGAGACTGTAGCTTTGAAAATGGAAAAGGTGACTTTGTACATATGCTTTGGAGTTGGTTTGATGTAGCGCTTAAGAAATGCACAAATCTTTGCTTCAAAAACTGTGCTTCACTATTTCAATGGTGCTAGAATTACTTGGAACTGCCAAGATACTTGCGTTTTATCTGGCCAAGTATTCCGCAGCACAGTGCTATTCCCCGGGCCTCACCCAGCTCTCCGTTCCTATCACATGCTGCCCTTAGGAGTGCCCTTGTTTCTGTATTTGTCCTCTTTTCAATATGACAGCATGGAGCATTAAACACTCCACTTTGTGAACCTGAGGGGCAAATAAGCCATGTCAAAAAGATGAAACGTGTCTCAAATATACTTAGAGTCAAGACCTGGCCTCATGGATCTAATGAAGACAGAGCTGGACAGTGCTTCCCATGACATCTGTGCTCTTTGGTAATTGATAGCCCTGCTGTGGTTCACAAAGCTGATCTTGGTTGGGGCTGCTACATATTTTTCTCTCATTTTCTATACTCCATGTTGGTATAATTGCCATAGATTTCCCAACCCAAATCTGGAAGTGCATAAAATCACTGCTGTGCTTTCAGCAAATGTCTGTGATTACAGACATTTATTGCCATGTAGATAGTAAAACACTTCTCCAAAAAATAATAAAGATCTGAGATCATTGGGCTCTCATTCCCACACTGTCACAATCAGCTAGAGTTGCCACAGGTATGGCAAGACTCAGGTCCCTTTGTCACATTTCTTATATCTGTCTGGTCCCTGCAAGCATCTCAGTTTGCAGTCTCTGTAGAATTTAGAGTAACGTCCACTGCACAAGGCCTTTAATACTCTTATGCTTTCCATATTTAAATAAATGAAACCAAACCTGGCTTTTACAAAGATATATGACTAATTTTAGGATGCCACTGGATGCATAAATGTGTTTGAGAATTGATGGGGGTAGAAAAAATCAAGTTGCTGTCTTGGTTCCTTTGGTCTCATTTCTAGGCCTCAGTTTTCAGAAAGTCCACAAGCATCTGATTTATATTATTAAAAAATATAATAATAAGTTCCAGAAAAACCAAAATGCATCCTTATATGTTAAATGCACTTATCAAAGTACCAATATATGTCACATAGATAACAGAGTCCTAATATTTTGTTGAAGAGTATTCTTATATTCAAGAAGTACCATTTAAAAAAATAATAATAACCATTTGCTTACATATGTGTTTCAGTGTTTTGGCAATATTTTGTAATTTTAGCACACTTGTTGCTGCTCAACAATATCAACATACTCTTTTATGTTTCCTAGCATCCCTTAAGTTAGGGTGGCCACATGATTAATTCTGACCAATATGAGTGAATGTTATTTGTGTACTTTCAAGGCTAGCCTGGTTAAGTGTATGTCTTCCTTCTTTACTTCCTTTCTCCCTGCTCTCTCTACCTCATTGGCTTGCTTCAAGTGGAAGTTGGCAGGGTCTCGAGATGGAGGTACTTGGGTCTCTCTACAGTAGGTTGCTTGACCCATGTCAGATTTTGATGTGAATGACAAATAAACTTGTTATATTAAGCCACTGCAATTTTAGGATCTATTTGTTATCACAGTGTAACTGAGCTTGTAATATTATAAGCAACACAAGATAGCAAATAAATCAGATGCCAAAGCTGATATAAAATTGCAACTGTCATTTATAATCCCCAATTTCAAATTTATGTATTTACCAAAATGCCTTAATTCATTATAAATATCATATTAAGCTTACATTAAATTTATAAATTTTAAAAAGGCCTCATTGCTGTCACTGATTATTTGTATACTAGTGGCCCAGTGCACAAATTTGTGCATATTGAAAGAAAATTAATTAGAAGAAATATTTTAATATCGCTATTTGCCCTTTCTCTATAACAGAAGTGTCAACCAAATTCATGATTGACAATGATAGATGGAAACACACACTTGCGATTGGCGCCAGCAAGAGCTTTATATGAACTGCGCATGTGCGAGTAAGGCTCCATGAAATACTTATGTGGAATAAAAAGGATTCCATTCTGAAAGTGTTGAAAATCACTAAAATAAGTGATATCACAAGTTCCATAATAATAAAAAGTTCTATAATAAGATTCAATAACAATAGTTCAGTACTTCCCTCTACACAACAAAACCAACCCACTGCCATGAAGCAACAGAGAAGTAGAGACCACATTTATGAAATCCATGCTCTTTCATTGATTGCAGATTCCACCAGGTGTAACAGGTAGAAAGAATTACCAGGAGCTGTAGGAAATCCTAAAAGACTGGGTGAATACTGTTATCCTTTATTCAGTTTTCAGAAAAGGTACATGAGGCTCTTAATAATGGAACTCATGATAATGCTTGTAGCTAAAACATGTGGGCACATTTCCAAGCTCCATTGTTAGAATTGTGGCATTATCTGAATTAGTTATCTATTTCTAAGCAATAAATGACCTCAAAACCTAGAGGTGTAAACAATAAGTGTTTATTATCTCATAGTTTCTGTGGGAATTCAAAAGTGGCATAGCTGGGGGCTCTGATTCTTCAGGTTCTGCTCCCAAGATAGCGCATTCACACTGCTGGATAATTAGTACTGGGGGTGGCAGGAGCCTCAGTGCTTCTCCATGTGAACCCCTCTCAAGACTTGGTGTCCTCATGACTGATGACTGGCTTCCTCAGAGGAAGTGATTCAACAGAGATCAAGGTAGAAACCTCAATATTTTTTATAACCTAGCCACAGAAGCACACACACACCCTCATTTCTGCAGCATCCTATTCTTTTAGTTGCATCTGTCTGCTCTTTTCAGTGTGGGAGGGGACGCAGAAAGAAGTGAACAATAGGAAGTGAGAATCACTGGGCATCATCCTGAAGGCTGGCTACCACTCGGTTCTCCTCTGAGAGGAAAATGTCATCTAAAGTTAAAGTGGACACCTATCAAACTGTGTTTATCAGTTGGGAGTGAAATTATTCTCCAAATATGTTCATCCTAACTGTGCTTAAAAAAAAAAGTCATATTTTGAGAAAAAGAGAGAATTTTTATGAAGATTGGCATATTCGCATATTCGCATAGGTACAGGTTGGCCTTCAAAAAATGGATCTTCCACTGGAAAATATGCAGTTCAAGGAACCACAGACATCTTGTTGACATAGTAAGTCTGCTAATCATCTTATATGCTGATATCCAATTAATACAAACTTCTCAGCTTTCTTGAATGCATCATGTACTTTGCCTTACTCAATTCAATAGAAAAGAAAAAGATGTACATTAGTACTTCCTAGAAATTGGAACTTTATGGCAAGATCTAAATATTACAATCTACACTGAGTGGCCAGATTATTCTGACCAGCTGTCATTTGTAGGAAAATTAGCTATAATTTATAATTATAAAGTTGCTAGAGGGCCAGATCATTATAAATAGGGAAGCAGGTTGTTTACCATGACAGTAGAAGTGATTTTTTTCTGAAGATATTGGTAAACAACGCAATTTAACAGCATTTGAATGTGGGATATATATATATATATATATATATATAGAGAGAGAGAGAGAGAGAGAGAGAGAGAGCGCACTAGGGTGATCGAAGGCTTGACCAAACATCAGAAGTCAGTACTGGATTGCCATGGTGACCTAGCACTGACTACCAAGGAGGCTGTGGATCAGGCCCGGAGAGAGGCCTGCAGAGAGAGAAGCAGGGTCTGATCCGCAGCCTCTGTGGCAGCCGTTGATCAGCTGTTGCCTCTTTCTTTCTCTCCAGGCTTCCCCAGCAGCCACACCTCTGTTTCTCTCAGGGCCTCCCCAGGGTCTGCTAATCAGCCCCACCTCTTTGATCAGACCAAGAGATAGGCCCAGAGACACTGACTGGCATAGAAACCAACCAATGAGATTCTAATCTGGGTGAAGTGCCAGGAGCCAATGGCTGCCTAGGAGGCGGAGCTTTTGACACTGACTGGCATCAAAACTGATCAATCAGAACTAATCTGGGTAAACTGTGAAGGCAGAACCTAAGGTGGGGGCTGAGGAGGGGTTTTAAGGGTAACAGCTGTTTAGTGTAAGAAAGCGGTTCAATTTTTTAATGACCACTTTGGCAGTATAGCGCATATGGCTGGCTATCAGTCCAGATATAGGGATTATGTATTTTTGTCTGCCAAGAGCATCTCCTCCTGCTGAAAAAGGCTTTCTCTGCCTCCCATTTAAGCAATCCTATCCTATATATAATCTATCTATACTAATATAAGGGCAATATGCTAATTAGACCAGGTTGATCGGCCATCTTCTGGACGTCTGACTTCCTTCCGGACAAAGCCATAGTGGTAGAGATCAAGGCAAAGGCCAATAGAGGCGATCAGGCTGGCAGGGGAGGGCAGTTGAGGGGAAGATCAGGATGGCAAGGGAGGGCAGTTGGGGGCAAAATCGGGCCATCAGGAGAGAGTTGTTGGGGGTGAGATCAGGCCAGCAGGGGAGGACATTTAGGGGCGATGAGGCAGGCAGAGGCCGTTAGGGGTGATCAGGACAGCAGGGGAGGGCAATTGGGGGCGAGATCAGGCCAGCAAAAGAGGGCAGTTGGGGGCAAGATCAGGATGGCAGGGGAGGGCACTTGGAGATGAGATCAAGCAGGAATCAGACTTAAATCAGCAGCTGGACATCTCCTGAGGGGTCCCAAATTGGAGAGGGTGCAGGTGGGACTGAGGGACAGCCCCCCCTCCAGTGCACGAATTTCATGCACCAAGACTCTAGTAAATAAATAAAATAATGTGTCTAAAAAATGTATATGCAAAGGTTCTAGTAAAGGCAAAATGATTCTCTGAAGGAAAAACACATAAAACCATGTACTAAGGTAGTTTCCTCTCTTTTTTCTCCAACCAAAATTTTCCCAGCTGAATATTATCATTTTATCTTCATCTCCTCCACTTAGGCACATGTAGCCCCAGAACCACCTAAGCTGACTGCCTTTGTTGGAGCAGCCTCTTGCTGTCTCTTCTCAGGACCATGTGATTGCCACCCAAATACTATTTCTGGTTTGTCCTGGAGCAAGGTTGAGTTGAATCTTCACAACTTGAGGTATCAGGACTTATTCCATCTTGTGAGACAAAGAAACCAGAAAGCACCTGATCTGAAACTAGTTCTAAAAATAAATACCACCTCACTAATTTTGATCAGGAAGGTGGGTTTAGCTATCAATAAAAAGTAATTTTATTATAAATTGATTGACTTTCTATTAAAGAAATCAGGGATAAGGGGGAAGAAGGTTGGAAAAACATCTCCGTAAAGCCCTGCTTTTAGCCCTAGCTGGTTTGGCTCAGTGGATAGAGCATCGGACTGCAGACCAAAGGGTCCTGGGTTCAATTCTGGTCAAGGGCACATACCTCGGTTGCAGGCTCAGCTTGGGCCCTGATCAGGGCTTGTGCAGAGAGGGGCAACCAAGCAGTGTGTTTCTCTCTGTCTTTCCCTTTCCCTTTCACTCTCTCTAAAAACCAATAGAAAAGTATCCTCAGGTGAGGAGAAATAAATAAATAAATAAATAAATAAATAAATAAATAAATAAAGCTCTGCTTTTAAATACTAAAGGCAACAGCAGATCAGACCAGCCAGGATAGGCACTGGGGGGGATCAGATGAAGCCACACTAGTGAAGAGTGAATAAGAGTGATGGCTTCAAGCCAGAAAGAGGCTGGAAACAGATGGCAGCAAAATTAAAGCATCTGATTAGGCT
>PVJC01047752.1:0-12809 GCA_004026665.1 Murina feae
AGATGAAAAATACATTCAAGTAACTATTAAGTGGTATCAGGAAAGAAAAAAAATATATACTATAATCAAGAGAAGAAATGTGAAGAAATATAGTCCCTAACCCAGTGTACATATAAAATACAAATGTAAAAAACATTTAAAATGCATCTTTCAGTAGTATCTAAGTGACATTCAGAAACTGACTTGCAGTTGAAAACAACAGAATTTATAAATTCAGTAGTTGTTAAGATGGCCATGTCAAACTCAACCTTTCAATTATGGTCTTGATTTAATTTAGAATTCTGTTTTCCTTTCTGTCCAACATAATTATTTTCAGGGACAAATTGGGAAAACAATCGTGACCAGGTTCAGTTACATCAATTTTCTTTTAAGATTAAAAAAGATGTATTGTTTTCAAATATAAATATATATTTTTCTGATTATAAAAGTATGTTCATTATACAAATCCCAAACCTAAAAAAGGAGGTAAAAAGTTAAATTCATTCCTACTGCCTCCATCCAGAGATAAAACTGTTAATTTATGTTAATTAGAAAATACATATAATTTAATGAATGTATCTTATAATGAATATTTTACACTTAATTCAAGGGAAAGAAATCTGTTCGTTGGGTACTCATGACCATGTTCTTGTAAAATCTAACAGATGCATACTTGACATACAATATCACACAAAAATCTGAGCAGAATGCCATGAATAAGAAAAGTTATAAACCAAAACTGTTCCACCAGAATGTTGTACAACTGCTAAACTATGAAATTATACCAGAATAAAATAAAATGATGGCCCACAATACTTTCCTAAATTACTCGAAACCCTAAAGTAAGAAAGTTAATGTATAAAAAGTACATAATACCCAAAAATGATTACTCTGGACACTGGGCTTTATAGGCAGAGCGATAAACATTACAGAGGATTCCCAGGGTGGTAGAGAGCAGAGGATTCAAACCTGCCCTCTCAGCGGCCTTTCTGCCTCAGTAAATTTTTTATGGTGCTCCAAAGCCAAGAGAAACAGCTAACGATCGTGTTAATTACATAGTGAGGGCCAAACAATTTTAAAAATATATATGTCCTAACAGGTTAGTAGCTATTTTAAAAAATAATACCCAAATATTGAAATAAATGTGTTTTTATTTCATTTTTAAATAACCATAGTTACTTACTAATGCAGCAGTTCTCAATCTGTGGGTCAAAACCCCTTTGGGGGTCAAACGACCCTTTCACAGGGGTCACCTAAATACATCCTGCATATCAGATATTTACATTACGATTCATAACACTAGCAACATTACAGTTATGAAGTAGCAACGAAAATAATTTTATGGTTGGGGGTCACCACAACATGAGGAACTGCATTAAAGGGTCGCAGCATTAGGAAGGTTGAGAACCACTGCACTAACGGGATGTGTGCATCTGATGGGCACTGTACAACTTCTCAGATCTTAGAATCAGATTGACACCACCCCTCTCATTTCCTGTTCCACACTGATTTTTGGCAGTGTTTGCTTTTCATCACAGCAACTGCAGAAAACCTAACTTTGCCAAGACATCATCAAAAATAATGTAGCAGGATCCACGCTGAAAGTGGAAACTGCCTGGAACTAGAGGCTCGCACAGTGTCTGGCAGATGTGGAATATCCGTTTCCTTTGGAAATTTAAAATAGCCCGTGTTGCCTTGTGAGTTTGCTGTGGCACTCCAGGGCAGCTCGCCTGGCGGTTTGGTAATCATGGCTACAGGACAACTGTATCCTAATGCCCTATTATTACCATGAAAGTGGCAGGAACTCCCAAATAAATGAGTGCCTTGGAAAGATTTGCCCTCCTCCCCCTTACATGTCAAGTGTTGGTCCTTTTATTACAGACAGTATAAGTAGTACTCCTTAATTATCTGTCGACAAGGAACCCTCCTCTCACGGAGTCCCAGGGAACAGGCATGCCCCTGGGTAATAGGTGGCTTTCAGGCTATTCACGCCTACACATGTAAGTGCTTGGTATGACAAATAACCCTACAGTCCTACAATCTACCTTCACAAAAAATAATCCTACAGTTAAGCTTATAATCCAACAGGTGGCTGAATATTAACTGCAAATGAAGTAAAAAATATGGTAGTCCCCTTATCTGTGGGTTTGCATTCTGCAGTTTCAGTCACCCGAGGTCAACCTTAGTCTGAAAATATTAAATGAAAATTCCAGATATAAATAATTTGTGTTAAATTGCACCCTTTTCTGAGTAGGGTGATGAAATCTCTCACTGTCACCTTCCTGAACTCCATCTGGCTTGGGACAGGGATCATTCCTTTGTCCACATATCCACGATGCATACGATGTATATGCTACCTGCCCGGTACTCACTGAGTAGTCTCTGTAATCAGATCAACTGTCACGGTAGTTCAAGGATTGTGCCAGTAACCCTTATTTTACTTAATAATGGTCCAAAAGCACAAAAGATGCTGGCAATTAGAATATGCCAAATAGAAGCAATAAAGAGCTTTCTTTAAGAGAAAAGGTACTTAAGTATAGGGAAAAAAAACCAGTATATCTAGGGTTTGGCACTCTCTGGACTTTCAGGCATTCACTGGGGGTCTTGGAACATATCCCCCATGGATAAGAGGGACTAGTGTATGCATCTTAATCTTTTGTTAAAGTGGAAAAAAAGGAACAGAATCCCTTGATTTACAAAATAATTTGTCATAGTAATTTCAAAAAATGTTTTAATTAATTTCAGAGGGGAAGGGAAAGGGAGAGATAGAAACATCAATGATGAGAGAGAATCACTGATCAGCTGCCTCCTGCACACCCCTACTAGGGATCAAGCCCGCAACCTGGGCATGTGCCCTTACTGTGACCTTTGGTTGAAGGTCATTAAGTTGACGCTCAACCACGGAGCCACACTGGCTGGGCTGTCACAGCAATTTTAAAAAGATCCTGTGGTAGGCAGAACAATGTCCTCCCAGTCCTAACCCCAAATATATTTATGTCTTAATCCCTGGAATCCATGAATATGTTATCTTTGTAATTAAGGTTACTAATCAGCTGACTTTAAAATTGGGAGACTATCCTATATTATCTGGATGGGCTCAATGCAATCACTAGGATCCTTAAATATGGAAGAGGGAGACAGAAGGTGAGAGTTCAGAGGAAGATGTGGCTTTAGAAGAGAGACACAGATGATACAATGTGAGAAGGATGTTAACAGGCTGTCCTGGGCTTTAAAGTTGAAGGAAGGGAGCCACAAGCCAAGGAATGTGATAGAAAAGGCAAGGAAACGATTCTTCCTGAGTCGGCCCACACTTTCAGTTTAGCCTAGGGAGACCCAAACTGGACTTCTAACATACAGAAATATAAGATAAATCTGTGTTGGTTTAAGCTACTACCTTTGTGGTAACTTATTACAGCAGTCACAGAAAACTAAACAGACCCCCAATGATACTAATAACAACAATAAAAACAACAACTATAAATGTTTCAGGTTAATTGGATGAGCTAAGTAAGCTGCCTCTAATATACTTCCAGTAGATATTTCCAGTAAGTTTTGTTTTGTAGTGATGATGTAATTATATAAATATAAAATAAATTATAGTTGCTGGCTCAAAGGATTTTACTGGAGTGTACTACAAACATCACAGCTTTTTGCCTTTGTTCATTTTTTTTACTGTTGTACAATGATGTAATGGCTATGAAGAAGATAAAAATCTTTGTATTATGCACTGATATGAATATTAAAAGCATATAAGTTTTTCCATGTTATATAGCTTGAGTTAAAGATAATACTTCTTTTTCATATGTAAAATATCAGTGAAAATATTTTTAGTTATTTATTGAGCTTTTTTTAGATGGGATAATGGTTTGATGGCTGGCAAGGGAGACCTTTTGTATATTTAACAATTACTTATAGAAAGCAAGAAGTCCTACTGTCAAAATATACATACTTCTATGAACTAAAAATATTTATTCAAAGTTCAAAAGTCAGTGTTTACCTGTGGTTAAAGGCAGGTGTGTAATGCTGTTCAAACAGGTGAGGGTGAACCACGTGGATGATAGTGTAGCCCCAGAAAACAGGAGGAGAAGAATTAATTTCAGCATACCCCTGATAAAATCTGCAAACCTAAAGAAAGAAACAACAGTCTATTAATCTTAGCTGAATTTTAAAAATACTGTTTAAATCAATGATGCACTTTCATTTAACACGTTAAGCACCCAGTCTGTTTTGTCTTCAGGACGGGAAGTATAGTGTCAGTCACCGGTGACTGACAGGGCACTTAATGTGTTAAGGAGTAGAGGCCTGGTGCATGAAATTCATGCACAGGTAAGGTCCCTAGGCCTGGTCAGAGATCAGGGCCAATCGGGGCCTTCCTTTAGCTGGGGCCTTCCTTCCCATGGCTGCCAGCTGCTGGCAGGGGCCTTCCTTCATTCCGCACTGCCCCTTCGTGGTCAGCGCATGTCATAGCAAGTGATTGAACTCCCGGTCAAACTCCCAAGGGGACACTTTGCATATTAGGCTTTTTTATATATATAGAAAATAGACAGATAATTTCTTAAAGACATTTCCATACATTCTTTTCAAAGCAAGTTTTAAATTTTTTAAACTGATACACTGTGTGTGTGTGCACATGTGCATAAGTGATAAGTGTTACTTTGTGATAAATTATTTTTTTCTCTTACAAAACACACAAAAGGTGATCTCTATTCAGGATCTATAACTCGCAGGATGGATTATGAGCTTTTAAATACCACTTTTACTTAATATTTTTCTATAATTGCTAAATATCCTCTAATGAGTATATGTTGTTCTATATATTGTTTAGAAAACAGGCTAATTTGTTGACAAAAACTTGCAGAGATGGCTCTCCAAAAATTCAGACTCGGAGAACAATTCTAATGCTTACACGAGAGTCTTTGTGGTCTTATATGACCTGGTCTCTGCCTCCACTCTCCCTTTGCTTTACCATGCTCCAACTGAGTACCCCTGTTTCTGTCTCTCGTACATGCCAACGTTGTTTCCTGCAGCAGTGACCTGTCCTGTCTGCCTGGGATGCTGGTACCCGTTCTTCACATGACTTACTCCCGCTTCTTCCTCAGGTCATTCAGGTGTCAGTTCAACAAGGCTCATTTAAGACACCCTCCCCTTGCCATCTCTTCATTTTCTTCACATCATTTACCTCTGTTGTAATTCCTCCTGTTTTTGCATTCGTTTTCTGTCTTTCCTATCAGACTGTAAGCTTTGTGAGAGCAAGAACATGGCTCTGGAACAGTGAATACTATTTTTTAAACCTTGTGACTACTGTTTCCTAGCATTTTAAGCTTTTAAAATCTCTGCTTTTCCCTCTGAATTAACGTGAAACTAAAAGGCATCTGGTAGAGATGCTTATCATTTAGTTATGACCAAAACCTTTTCCATTTGTTAATTGCTTTTCCTCATCTGCTGATTAACTGTTGACTATACAGGCATAGTACTCTGGCTGAGCCAACATACAACTTTCTCTGTCCTTCAGAATTGTTTCCATTGCAGAAAAAAAGATCCCATCCCAAATCTGGCATTTACCATGTTTTCTCTTTGAAGCTTTCAAAATAAATTTAGTTTCTGTTGTAATTATATGTCTGTCCCTACCAACACTTTCAATACTATCTTTTGTATTGCACTTACTTGGCATGATATGGTTAATCATGTTTGTAAGCACTATCTAGAGGAAAATGACTTCCTATGAGAGCTGATGCCATCTTTTGGTAGGAAAAATGACTGCACCTTTGCCCAGTGACAGGTTTGTTCTCAACTATGAAAGGTCACAGACAGAAAATTTTGATCTTGAAAATTCTTTAAAAAAAGGTTCCACAGCTTGATAGAAATGTCCCTCAAGAAAATCTAAAAACCAGATATATTTTTTTGGTGTGCTGCCTGAACATACTTGTCAGATAGACAGGTAGCCAGGTCTGAGAGATCAGAGGTACAACCAGAGCTGAGTGAAGTCAAACTTGGGAGACAGTTTCACAGGGCCAGATGACCCAAGAAAAAACTGATCACTGGGATCTGCTCTTTTTGGAGACCTAGACCTTTCAAATGGGCTAATACTATCAAAGTATACTGCTAGGACCAAAGTAGTACATTTATAGTGGCCTTTGCCAACATCATTATAAAAGAATCATCCAAAGCACTCATGTCTACAAGGAAACTGCAATCTTGGGGTCCCCAAAATTGGTGTTATAAATGTAATTTTAAAATTTATTTCAGGTCTAGGCGATACCTATAATTGATTTCAGATCCCAGAGTAAGGGTAGTACTTTATAGAACTTCCACTTCAACATATTAAAAACAAAAATGTTCTCATTCTAATTTTTCCTTCTAATTCTCTTTCAATAGAGTTAAAATGAAAGGTTTATGGAAAGAAAATAGAGAAAGGAGAATGTGAGATGTCATTTCTGATATATGTTTAATGGTTCCCTCTAACCCATTAGGTGCTCAAAATAGAATTTGGTAAGTGATGACTCACTCTAACTGGCTTAGAGATTTAATTAGAAAATTAGGTATGATTTTTGTCAAATGTGATAAGTCAATGCATTTCAGTATCAATGTAGTGATTTGCTACAAATAGCTATCTTTTAGGTTTTATTCTTATATTTTCTTAACTTATAAAAACCTCATAAAGTGATTTAGAAATTAGTGTCAACTTATTCTTTCATTATACAAGAAACACTGTGCAAACTTTAAGACCTAGATAGCCCTAGCCAGTTGGCTCAGTGGATAGACCGCCAGTCTGCAGACCAAAGGGTCCCAGGTTCAATTCTGGTCAAAGGTACATCCCTTGGTTGCAGGCTACTCCTCCACCCAGGCCCTGGTTGGGGTTCATGCAGGAGGCAACCAATTGATGTGTTTCTCTCACATCGATGTTTTTCTCTGTCTTTCTCTCTATCACTCTCCCTAATAATCAATGGAAAAATATCCTCAAGTGAGGATTAACAAACAAAAGATTTAGATATAATATTATCCAGTGTCAATTATGCTTAAGTGTTTAGATATTGAGGTGATTTACCCATCTTATTTATCTCCCCAAATATGTAATTAGATTCTTCCTTTCCGGGTAAAGTCGATTGCCTATTTTGTTTCTGATTAAACAGGGTGAAATTATTTGGGAAGTGAATGAATTTCATCTCTTTGGAAAGACCAAGAGTAGTTTTATAGGTAGTCACATACATGAGTGACACTTTCTTTCTTTCCTTGTTTTAGAATAAATGAAATTTTTTCCACTCTTGACTCATTCTAAAAATGAGTTGTCATAGTGTGTTAAGATCATAGGCAATTTAATGAAACTGGAAGTCTTTATGGACATTTTTAATCAAAATGGAATAACCATTGAGATACATGCAAAAAAAACCCCAGAAGTCAATATATGCTAATCAGGCAGTGCCTTTTCATGAAAAGTTCTAGACATGCTCTTACAAATGATTGTTTTCAATTCTTTTCTATTCTCAATAACTACCAATTTGCCTCTATTACACTATCACCTTTCTTTGGGTTCCATTTGTAGATGTTGTTCTCTAATAATATGGAAAGAGGCAGCTCAATTATACTGGAAATACATCTCCAGTCTACAAAAACCTTTCAGGGCGGACCACTCTTGAGGTTTCTTCTAGTAGCACATTCTCCCTACTGTATGTTGATTTTCTTGTAGCACCCCCTCTCTGACCTTTGCCTATTTTACTTTTCCTTAAATTTTTATTTTTATTTAGGGGAGCTGATTATTTCTTTGGGCTTTTTGTTTGTTTCTGACTACTCACATGTTTAACATAAAATGTTCTTACCTTGCCATAGCTATTCCAACAACACAGCCCCCAACTATGGACCAAAATCCAATCCAGCCAGCATCTACCTGTTAAGAAATGGCAGACAAATTAAACATAAGACTATCATGTTGCAATTTAGAAGGCTTGAAAAAGAATCCTCTATAATCAATATTAATAGCTAAATGGCAACAAATTAGGAAATGCCATTTAAGGAAATGAATCAAATGAAAAAATTTGTGTGTGACTAATACAAATGTATCTCAGTAAATATGTCCTCGATTAACTTATCAGTGTCACACCATATAATCAATGTTACAACAACTATTTTTAAAATATATTCTACATTCCTAGCATTATAATAGGACCTCTTAAGAAAACAGGAAAAGGAGAAATGATGGTCACTAATGGAGAAAAATGTTTAAAAATAGCCAACAAATACAGACTTATTTTATAACACTTAACTACTAGGAAATAATTAAGTGTTAAACACCTAGCTAAAACTAAAAATATATTGACAGAACACAAAAGGGGGGGCGGGGACAATGTAGGTTTGAGAGTTGAGCACCTGGGGAGACTGGATAGAGCAAGAGACTTTGAGCTGAGTTTCAACTGTATAGTTCAGTCAGCTCTTGAAAAAACATTTCTGGCCTTGCCATGTACTAGCTCTGTGACCCTGGGAAAATTATATTACATCTTCTTACCTATAAAATAGACTAAGTGAGATAGATCATAGATCAGTGGTTGGCACAGACGAAATGCTCAATAAAAGTTAGAGCTGTCATTATTACCTGATGATGCTTCTCTATGTACCTGATGTCTTAATTGTTTTCCTATCTTCATGGCCAAACTTATTCAGAGCAATCTACCAGTGCTGCTTTTATTTGCTCATCATGACTGTGTCTTTAACTCTTATTATGACTTGGCTTCTGTCTCAACTCACGCTCTAAATTTGTTTTCTCACTAGTAGGTGGGGATGATGAAGAACTTTTTTTTGAGAATTAAATAAGCTAATAAATGTAAAGTGCCTTGTACATGTTAGTTGTTGTTACCACTGAAATCCCGGTGTCCCTAAAAATACAGATGCAGTCTGTCTCCTGTTTCCCCTTCCCACGTCCATCACACTTACTTATCTCATTTCCTACTCCAGACTCCTATAATAGCATCTGGAATGGTCTCCACAATCTATTCCTCCCATCCTGCCAGAACAATTACCGCGATCATTCCACTTCGCTTCTCAGAAACAGTTCCTGGCTTTCCTTGTGGCAACTGGGAGAAGTCCAAATCCAACCGGCATCTGAGAGCTGCCCACATTAACTTCTGCCTTTTATTTTTTCTAGTCATATCTTTCATTACACCTGTGTCAGAAATGTTCAGCTGTCCACCAAAATATATTATCTTCTTCTGCCTTGGCCTTTGGCCAGATTACATGTCCCAACCCCCATTCAGTGCCATGTGACCATGTGACCAAGTTCTCATTAATGGAAGTGGCCAGTCTGATGTGCCACCTCTGGGCTAGAACCTAGAACACAGTCTGTGCCTTCTCCATGCTTTCTTCCCCTTCTGCCAGCTGGAATCCAGATGTGGTCACCCAGCTTCACCCATGCCTATAAGACAAGGTCCTCGGAGACAGAAGAGCTGCAAAGTGGAAGCAACCCCGGTCTCTAAATACGAGGAAACGACCTGTCCAAGCTGTAGACAACTGTCCTACATTACCAGGCAAGCTGTCCTAGGAATGACAAATGGATTTCTTCTTACATCTCAGAATTTTGGGACTCTGCTCCAAGCAATATAATACTTTTATACAAGTCCTTTGTTGTGCCAGTGTTTGGGTGCAAAGCAAAGATAAACGCTCTCTGAGAAAAAAAAACAAAAGACGCCCTGAAGCTTAAATTATCTTCACATTTTTTTATACTATTGGTTTTTGGAGCAAGAGAATTCTCTGTTCTGCAGAACTGCCCCTCTCATTGCATCCATCATCTAAGGCCCACATAATGCTATCAGGCTCCCACTAACATTTCCATTGTCCCCTAGGCAAGTGGGGTCCTGTACCAGGGCAAGAACCACCCTGCTTCTGACCATACTGACCCTGGTCCTGTCAGGCTTTTGTGCTTTTGTGCTTCCTTTGCTCATGACAATTGCTTTAGTTAATAACATTCTACACAATAATTAAAGTATTTTCTTTGCTTTGATCTGTTGCTTTCATTTACTTTAAATTTTGTTTTACTTAATACTTGGTGTGAATTATGGTCTCTATACCTCTCAGAGTTTGTACAGAGGCAGATAGTTGGAAGGATTTATAAGATGAAGCATAAGATCTTGTAAAATCACTCCTTGCCTGTTTGGCTCAATGTTTAGAATGTCAGCCCCTGGACTGAAGGGTCGCAGGTTCAATTCCTGGTCAAGGACACTCACCCTCCCTGCCTGGTTGGGGTGTGTGCAGGAGGCAACCAATCCATGTGTGTCTCTCACATCAAAGTTTCTCTTTGTCTCTACTCCTCCTTTCCACTCTCTCTAAAACTCAATGGAGAAATATTCTCTGGTTGAAGATAACGAAGAAAAAGGATTTGCAGAATCAGAATCATTTAAATGAGTGCTACACTTTTCCTTCTTGAAAGTGAACCTGCTTGAAATACCTGCCATCCAGAAAACAGGCTGGGAAATTAAGGCTTACTTCTTATGGTGAAGATATACTAAGTACTCTGGATAAATATTCTGGTTGAGAACTAGGAAATCTGGAAAGAAATCTATCTGATGGCATCAGAGAGCCAAGAAGATAATACATAATTGTGGAAACACTAGAGGCCCGGTGCACAAAATTTGTGCATGGGGGAAGGAGGTCCCTCAGCCCGGCCTGCACCCACTCACAATCCAGGAACCCTTGGGGGATGTCCAATTCCCCCCGGGACCGCCGGCTCCTAACTGCTCATCTGCCTGCCTGCCTGATCACCCCTAACTACTCACCTGCCTCCCTGATCACCCCTAACTGCCTCTGCCTGCCTGCCAGATTGCCCCTAACCACTTCTGCCCACCTGATAGTTCCTAACCATTTGCCTGCCCACCTGATCACCCCTAACCACTCACCTGCCTGCCTGATCACCCCTAACCACTTGCCTGACTACCCCTAACCACTCACCTGACTGCCTGATCACCCCTAATCACTCACCTGCCTGCCTGATCACTCCTAGCTGCCTCTGCCTCTGCCTGCCTGCCTGATTGCCCCTAACCACTCACCTGCCTGCCTTATCATTCCTAACTGCCTCTGCCTGCCTGATCACCCCTAACCACTTGCCTGCCTGCTTGATCACCCCTAACCACTTGCCTGCCTGATCACCCCTAACCACTCAGCCTTGGCCTCCGCCACCGTGGCTTCGTCTGGAAGGATGTCTGGAATGACATCCAGAAGGTCATCCAGCTATCTGGTCTAATTAGCATATTATACTTTTATTATTATGTTGAATGGGAAGGAAACCCAGAGAGATAACCCTGGTACTTGGGGACACCTTTCCCTTAAGGGTGGGGTGTGTTGATTTTAGAAAAAGTGGGGAAGGGGCTGAGAAGTTATCAACAGCCTCCTTAATATAAGGAGGGGGGTGGGAATGAGTTTGAGGCTTACTGTGGGGTGCGTGGCCTTATAAAAAATCCCAGGCTTTAGTTGGGGCTCTGAAGGACTACACTTAAGAGTACTGTGACCTGAAAACTATATTCTGAGGGACTGAAGCCCAGCTATAAATAATCACTATTTCTGGAACTAGATTAAATGGTCCCTAGACTCCTGCAAGAAAAATACAAGTTCTTTTTGGGTAAAAATAACATCATCTTAGAGCTTAAATTATCTCTACAACTTTTCATAGTGCTACTATGTCTAGCACTCAGTCAAAAATAATAGAACATGTAAGGAGATTCAAAAACATCAATGAATACCACAAATATAAAAATACCCACAGGGGATCCAGAAAAGGGAATTATGAGATACAGACTTTAAGTAACTATTTTTAAAAGTTTAAAAAATAAAAGACAAGCTCAAGCATTTTACAGAAATTTGGAAACTATAAAAAAGTACCAAAACAAATTTTATAACTAAAAAATATAATTGAAATTGGTAACTCATAGATATGTTTAATAGCATGATAGACAGAAAACTAAAATTGGATTTGGAAGAAAGGCTAGATAAAATATCAGTCAGAAGTAAAGACATACAAAAGGATGAAAAACTCAGAAGTGAGAGTAAGAGACTTAGGGAATACAGTATGAAGGTATAATATAGATAGTTGGAGTTCCTAAAGGTGAAATTAGAAAAAATTTAGCATAGCCCAGCCAGCGTGCTCAGTGGTTGAGTAAGAATCATTGATAGGCTGTCTCCTGCACTCCCCACCCTGGTGATGGAGCCCACAACCCAGGTATGTTTTCTAACCAGGAATCGAACTGTGGCCTCCTGGTAATTTTTGAAATTATCAATTACAATAGCTTCAAAAAATATCAAATACCAGGGAATAAATCTCAACAAATATACAGATGAAATCTTTGCAGAAAATTATAAAGCATCATTCAGAGACATTAGGGCCTAAGTAAATGAAGAGAAATACAATGATCGTAGCTTAGAAGACTCAGAATTATAAACAAGTTAATTCTCAAGCTGATCTATTGATTCAAAAATATTTCATCAAAATCTGAATGAAAAAGAGTATTATTCCATCAGATACCAAAACTTGTAATATGAGAATACTTCAGAAAATTTGGTATTGGCACAAAGACAGACAAATAGACACAGACTAAAGATGCCACAAAAACTGTAAAGAGAAAGGGATGGATGGCATCAAGGATAGAGGGGGAAAATGATTTAGAAACACATTCATGCACATGAGGGCACTTCATTATGACAAAGATGACACTAGAGAGCAACGGGAAAGCATGATGTTTTCAAAGACTGATACTAGGTTAATGGATATTTATATTGGGGGAAAATAAACTCCTAACTATAACAAGCACAAAATTCCATTCTAGGTTTAAATATGACAGGCATAACGATAAAGCTTC
>PVJC01047753.1:0-12790 GCA_004026665.1 Murina feae
AGACCGGGCTGAGGGACACACACTCTCTCCCCTCACATAAATTTTGTACACCAGTCTTCTAGTGTTTAATAAAATCTTATCTTAAAGATTCATTTTCTTAGCTCTGCTGACATAACAAAATACCACTGATTGGTTTAAACAATAGAAGTTTGTTTTCTCAGAGTTCTGGAGGCTGGAAATCTATCAGCATGGAGGCCTGGTCTGATGTTGGTGAGATCAATCTTCTAGGCTTCCTGATGGCCTTTGCTGGGTGCATGTAATCACTCTCTCTTCCTCTTCTTAAAAGGCACTAATTTCATCATGAGGGCCCCACCCTCATGACTTCTTCTAAACCTAATTATATTTGAAAGTCCCCATTTTTAAATACTATCACATTAGTGGTTAGGATACCGTCATATGAATTTGGGGGGGGGGGGGACACAATATAGTTCATAGCACTCTTCAAAGGAATATGTTCTATGTAGAGAGTATATAATTTATAAATAAAAGAGCAGGTAAAGGTTAGAGGGGGTATCAATAAGGAAAGATAACTGGACAACTAATGTTAAAGCCTCATAGAGGAAAAGAATTCATTCTTAAGATAAAGTACTTCAATAAAGAAAATCATCTACAGAGAAAACTTATTAACACCAAGAAAAGTATAAAAGTGCCTTACCAAAAAGAGTGGCTATCTCCTGCTGGGCAATTTAATTTTTTTATTGTTGTTGTTGTTGTTTGTTTATTCCATTAGCAGGCCTGAATTTGGGCAGCTTTTAAGCAAACTTGGCTATCTAAAGAATGCTATTTTGCAATAAATGCAGGAGTTAGCTAATGCTGTGATTTTTTTGAAATGGTTTCAACAACAGCTTGAATTCTAGGTAACATATAGATCTAAGGTTGAGAGACAGTCTTAATAATTGTGCTTTGTTTCATTTTTTTCCTCCCTTGGTTTTATTTTGCTCCCCATAGTGATATTTCCCTGATATCTATCTCAGGAGCTCATTCACAGCTCATGAGCCAGATCTAACCAAGACTGCGTGTCTTATCAGCCCCCACTCATAGGAATCACACAGTTCTCTGAATGTGTGTGGTGGATGCCAAGTAAGAGCTCTGAATTAGAGTGTAGACTTCCAACTGTGCCACTTCCCTGTCTTTTATGCCTTATCATATTTTCCCTTTCTACCGCACTGGCCTTCTCCTTTAGTTTCCTAAACCAAGCTATAAGTTTGGTTTAGGTAATTGTTCACTAGTTCCAGTTTCTGACTAGACCCTAGGCAACTAACTAGGCTTATAGAATTACTATATTCTTCTTCTGGATAAGCCCACATTGGGACCAAACCTTGTCTAAGCCATGTCTGAATTTCATGTGCCCTTTGGACAATGAACAGAGGATTACCTTGTGGGGGTCTGCATCTGTGTTTCATTAGGTTTCTTTAATCTTGGTCATGCTTGGTCTTCATCCCTCTCTTCACCAACCACTACTGCTAAATTCCAGACATGTCTTTATCCTCCCACCAGTTCCTATTATGCTATTGATGTCCTCTCTGGCTGAGTAGGATCATAAGGTCAGCAGAATATAAAAGGCAGGCGGACCTTCACTTCCATTCAGTTCTCATTCTACTAGTACTTCTCTAATAATTAGTATTATACAACATGTCAGTTTCTTTCTATTTTCCTTCTTTGCACAATTTAAGTAATCTGAATCTCAGTTGGCTCATTTGTAAAATGAGTCAGTTACACCTACTACTTCATATCAATGTCAGGAAGATTAAATGCAATGATGAATCTTTAATGCACTTACCACTGTGCCTGGCATATAGTAAGAATTCAAATATATTCATTAGCTACCATGTGACTCCTAGGAACTTATATTTCTTAATCCTACACGAATGGTAATCGGAAGTTGGAAATATCAGGTCCAAGCTGTTCCCCAGCTTTAAAAGTCTAAGACTTACACAGAACTGGATTTGTGGTCCTGAAGCAAAACATTCTTTAAATTTGCTCCAGGGCCTATTTTTCTTTATTTTACCACATGTATTTGGACATTTATGGTGTATTGGCTGTTTAGCATCTGTTTACCCTTTCTTAATAGCATCCAGATTTCCTTTTGATGGCTTTTCTCCAATTCATTATATTCTGTGACCAGGAGCCCTGCCTCCCTGTAGGTATGAGGTGAGGGAGGAGTGATGGGGGACACATTGCCTAAGCAATGCCAAATGGATGCTCTCTCCCTACATTTGAATCTTGAGCAGAGGGACATGCAATCTAAAAACAGTGGGATGGCACTCCCTTCTAAATGCAGCACCCTGACCACATGGCTCCTGCCACAGGACAGTGACTACCATTCTACCTTCCAGCCTTTGGAACATTTGGATTCTGCCCAAGCCAGGACCTCCAGCTTCCTGTCAATTCCATGAGGCACCCTCCCATCCCCCCTCCAATAACCTTTCACTCAATTCTGTTTTGCTTGCATTCCCCATAGTAAGTTTCTATTGTTTGCAACTGAGAAATTCTGATCACTTTCATTGGTGGATTGTGGTGCAGCTCACTGTTGTTTCTCCTTCTTGTATCCTTTTTTATGTGGCCTGGCTCTGTGTTCACCAGAACATTTGAATTCCAAGCTGTAGGTCAGTCCCGCTTCTTCTCCTTGTTGGCTTCGCCCTAATATAATCTCGGACTGTCTCACTGTTGTTATGAGGCTCCCTGGCTTCAGGCTTCTATTCTCTTAATTGACAAAGCTGGCCACACCCTGAAAAGCTTTGTACAGAATTTCAGTGCAGCTGCCTCCAGTCACCAGGCTGCCTGTCTTACCTCAGCTTCTGGCTGAAACCCTGCCAGTTGCAGACCTAACCCTTTGGACTGTGACTTAATGCTCTGTTTTCTGCCAGCTTGGGTGAACTGATCTAATTGAGAAGAAACCTCAAGTGTGTCAATACTTGCTGATTTCTAGAACTGTTACTCTAATAGATTAGTGTATGTTTGTCAATTTATATTCATGATAATAAAGGCCAGTGTCACCCTCTATCTCATTTCCTTTCTATGTATCATCTGTGTTCTTCTGATCTTGAGTCATGTCAGCAAAGAGAAAGCAACTTGGTCTGTTTACAATGGAATAGATTCTGTATTCTAAAGTTACTCTAGCTATTTGAGTACTAAGCGATGGGATAGCCTTATTTTTTTCTTTTGCAAGCTGCTAAACAATTTAGTCTTGGTCTTGGAAGATTAAAGAGAATCTAGCTGTGCAGTGTTCGGGGTACAAACAGAAGCTGCAGTCCTCCACTTTCTCCTGCATGCCTTTGAAACAGACATTAACATCTCACTGGAAACCTATCAGTGTTGTTGAACAGGCTACTGAATCCTGACAAAGGCTACAAAAAAGAAAATAGAAGCTGGCTTTAAAATTCATGTCCAGATATCAGAAAACCCAATTATATGTGACGGTTATAATAAACTAGTGGCCCAGTGCACGAAATTCGTGCACATTAAAAGGGGATTAATTAGAGGAAATATTTTAATATTGCTATTTGCCCTTTCTCTGTAATAGAAGTGTCAGAGATTAAAGAAAATTAGTAAAACGTATATGAAAAGCTTCCTCCTGTCAGAGTCTGGGGTGCACCATGGAACCCAGAGTCAAGTCTTCAACCACCCAAGTGCACCTCAAAATCTCTCGAGACCCAAACCCTTCATTGGGCTAGATCCAGACCCAGCTGGTTCCACCCTGTCAAGCCCTGCCTGGTAGGGGGGTGCAGCCTCAGGTCCCCTGGGTGCCAGGGCAAGGAGGCACGGCCTGAGGTCCCCCATCAAGACCTGCTGGGCAGAGGGAGTGGCCTGTGATCTCCCAGCCTGGCGCCAGGGCAGGGGGCACAACCTGAAGTCCCCTGGCCTGGTGCTGGGGTGGGGGGCATGGCCTGAGGTCCCCTGGCCCAGCACCAGGGTGGAGGGCACACCTTGAGGGCCCCTGTCAAGTCCTGCTGGGTGGGGGGCATAGCCTCAGGTCCCCTGGCCTGGGGCCAGGGCTGGGGCATGGCCTGAGGTCCCCCAGACTAGCACCAGGGAAGAGGGTGCAGCCTGAGTTCCTCTGGCCTGGTGCCAGGGTGGGGGGAGCAGCCTGAGGTCCCCTGTCAAGCCCCATGCAGGAGGTGGGTGGGTGCACAGCCTCAGGTCCCTGCTGATTGCTCCTTAAGGCTCGTTATGGGAACTTAGCCTCAGCTGTGGGTGCAAATTGACCGGAGTAATGGTCAATTTGCATATTCCCTCTTTATTATATAGGATGTCTGCTATTATTATTAAACTCAATAGACTTAAACATTGTCCAAAGTAATAAAAATAACTTTTTAGCAGATATGGGGATAATGATTGGTAAATAGAGGGGAAGAATGGGTTTTTTTATACCATACATCCAAAATAAGTTTTTAAAAGATCATAATTCCAAGTGACTTTAAAATATAATTTGACTGTATATTTCTCAGAGAAATATTCTATCAACAAAATAACTGCAAAAAAAGTGTTTTACTTTTTTAGTAATTATATTGTTGGTGGTAGTGCTGAGGTTGTTTTTCTGAGCTCTGGGATAAAGCAAAATGAGTAATTAAGGCATATTCTAATTCTGTCCTCCCTGATGTTGATACAGATGACACAGTGGCTATCTAAATAGCTTATAACCCTGAACTTGAAATATTATCATTCACTCACAGGTATTACATATAGATATTTCTTAGCTCAGGCCACTGAGAAGGCCCAGAAACAAGCCCAACTTAGTTGCAATGATCACCTTCAGCCTCCACACTTAACACATAACAGAGCCTTTAGAAGAAAGACAAGCAGAAAACAGCACAACATTATTTTGCTATTGCTGCTATAACAATTTACTACAAATTTAGTGTTTAATACAACACAAATTTATTATCTTACAGGCCTGGAGGTCAGAAATTCAAAATGGTTCTCACTGAGCTAAAATCTCAGTGTTGGCAGGGCTGTGCTCCTCTGGAGGTTGCGGGGGAGGATTCATTTCCTTGTGTTTCCATATTCCAGAGGCTTCGTGCATTCCCTGTCTGGTGGCCCCTCTCACCTTCAAAGCCAGCATCACATCACAATGATTGCTGCTCCTGTCATCACGTTCTCTGACTCTCAGCCTCCTGCCTTCCTCTTTCACTTATAAGAGTCCTGTGATTGCACTGAGTCCCCAGAGATAATCCAGGATAATCTCTCCTCTCAAAATTTTTAACGTAATCTTAAAGCAAAGCCTCTTGTGCTACGTAAAATAATATAGTCATAGGATCTGAGGATTAGGGTTTGGACATCTGGAGGTGTCGGGGGGAGAGAGACATTATTCTGCCTAACACAGAAGGGTTTGAGGTTTGTTAAAGGGGGTAGAGCCTAACCTCAGTGGCTAAGATAAGGATCCAACACTTAGAAATGTCACTCTGAGAATAATTTCATCAGTGCTGCCTACCAGCTGCCATAATAGTAAATGGGACAGAGTGAAACTAACAACTACAGAGTGTCAGGCACTTTCTAGAAAACATTTTTAAAAAATACTATAGGTAGGTTTTGTTTTCCTTTTCATGGATGAGGAAAACACTCAGAGGGAGTTGAAGCAAAGTGTGCAGGTCACTCAGCTAGTATAAATAGCAGAGCTAGGATTTGAATATAGAAATGCCTGGCTCCAAAATCCATGTATTTATGCTGCTTTTCATGATGTAGTCAGAGAGGTAAGTAGGAGACCAGAGTACATACAATCAGACTGCAAGATCACTTACAACTACAATACCACTCCTCCAAATTGAACCTGTTGAGGCAAAGGAGGAAAGAATGAGGAAAGAAAGAAGAGAGGGAGGAAGAAAAGGGGAAAGAGGGACTCGAAATTAGTGCTTTATACCAAGGTGAATCAGAGCAACTGGAAGTACATACTAGTATATGAGAGAGGAATGGAGAAGGACAGACTAAAGGAAAACCTAAAACCTTTTTCTCAGCACAGCTTTGAGGATTACAGCACTCACAGGAAGCAGTACCCATCAGAGAATCACTGTGGTCTGTAGTCAGATACTTCTTAATCAACACTTATTCCAAATGTCAAGTCCTAAATAAGGAGAGGTACTTTAAACCAAAGAACCAATATTTATTTGTAAGCAACTTATACACACACATACAGAGCACCCTCAAAAATGTATACATACTTTAACAGCTGATAGCTCAATTTTGGAAATAAAATGTATTTTAATAATCCCAGCCTTTATAATTATTCAAAGAGTGTGTATACATTTTTGGGACACCCTATATATTGGTCTTTTCAGCTACATATATATGTACATAAGTAATTATTGGTAATTATTTTTAGTAAACATTCTCCAGCTTTTTACTGCTTATTATTCTATGTACCCGGTACTCTTTTCAACTAGTTTATCCTTGAGGATTCAATAGGAAGTTGCATTTGTTTGAAACTAGATAGTGTCTTTCTAACATGTTCTGTTTAGGCTTAGCTTTGATAAGAATTTATCAATCTAATTAATGGGTCTGCTATTACTGATCAAGAAAAGTGTTTGTTGGAGAGTATAACTTTAAACTGCTTGATCGCATAAGTAATAGTTACCAAAAATGCATTTTAAAATATTTCAGAGAATTTTCTAAAAATATGCAGTCAATTTCTACAGACACTCTTAAATTAACTCTTGAATTTAGTCAAATCTATCTGACCAACATTATTTTCTGTCTCCTCCACCTCCCACCCCTCCGAAAGTGCACCTTCCTAGTCTTGCTTTACCAAACGGCTCCTTTCTGATATGCATTGCTTACACTGAGGGGCATTATAAGAGACAGCCCTATGAAACTCATCAGAGTAATTACTGTAGGAATATTTTTGTGGACACTTACTATATCACATCATATCTTCTACATGAGGACCCTTTTAAGTTACAATACCAGGAAGAGCTCTGCTTCTTTTAAATGGCTAGTTTGTTTTCATCTTACAAATGTCAAAAACTATTCACCTATTATATTTATTTATTTATGGTGCTGTTTCGAGGAAACCTCAAACCAACTCTGTAGTCTATCTCTAGGTCGGGGTGGGGAATGTCCTGCCCATGGGCTGTATAAGGCTCACAAAATCATTTGGTCTGGCCCTGCCAAGGCATTAGGGATGGGTTAATTAAATACTAGACCAAATATAGCAGGCTACTTTTTAAGTTGATAATTTTGTATGGCCCTTGGCCGAAAAAAGGTTTCCCACCCCTGCTCAAGGTAGTCCATGTACCTTAAGGCATGCATTTTGTTGCACCAGCTTTGGTAAAATCTTGCTGTACATATTCTTTTTTTTTTCTTTTTTATTGATTTCAGAGAGGAAGGGAGAGAGAAATAGAGAGAGAGAGAGAAACATCAGTGATGAGAGAGTCATTAATCAGCTCCCTCCTGCACGACCCCTATTTGAGACCGAGCACATAACTCTGGCATGTGCCCTTGACCAGAATTGAACCCAGGACCCCTCAGTCCACATTGCTCTATCCATTGAGCCAAACCAGCTAGGGCTTGCTTTATATATTCTTATCCTCCGTTTTATTTTTATCTTGTAAATACTTCTATAAGTATTTTTTTACACTACCTTCTTTTTATAGTGAAGCAGAGTATAGAAAATATGTGAAAAAATTGATTTTCTGTTAGTCTATTTATTTAGCATATTCCATAAAAGTTATTAGATGATTTCCCCCACAAATGTGGAGAGTATATTTGGGTTAGTCTGACCTAAATATGACATTCCTGAATTCCACGCTAGGGGTTTCTGAGGGGCACCTCCGGGAGAAATGCCTTCATCTACTGGCACACCAAAACTCTGGTACAAGGAGACCCATACTCCAACAATCAGAAGAAATGTGCTATTAAATTAAGGTATTTTGCTCAGAAAAATCAAACATATTTTCAAATATAAAGCTAAGTTGAAAAGAAGCAAGGGAAGACAATCATTTGCATATGAAGCTGTTTTTTCACATGGTACTTCATATCTATATTGCTCCAAAATGTGTAATAAATGTGTAACAAGCAGGGACTTATTCATTTAGCCATGGTTAATGATACTCCTAAGCAATGTCAACTAAGCACTCACTAGCAACTGAAAAAAATTACAAGTAAAAAATAATTGTCAACTCATTACACATCGAATACATCTAATATAATAGAAGAGTAATATGCAAATTGATCGTCACTCCAAGACACCTAAGCCACGCCCACCAGCCATGCCTCCCAGCCCATCAGAGTGGCTATATGCAAATTAACCCAGCCAAGATGGAGGCCAACAACCATGGAGACAGATCAAACAGGAGGCTTCTGTTGCACCAGGAGTAAACTGTCTGACTAGACCGGCTGGGCCTCTCTCTGCTCAAGGCAACAATATTTCAATTATAGAAGCCACAGAGCTAAAGCAAACAGGAGGTTTCCTTGCCTGCCTAGGCCTCCACTCAAAGCAACAAAGTTTCAATTATAGAAGATAAATAAACCCCAGAAACCTGATTCCAGCCAGCCTCACTGGGACGTTGGGTCAATGGGAGCTATGGGCAGCCTAAAAGCCTGAAAATGGCCCTCAGCCCCTCACCCAGGCTGCCTATGTACCCCAGTAGGGACCTGAACCCTGAAGGGACTGTGGGCAGCCTGAAAATGGCCCTCAGCCCCTAACCCAGGCTGACCACACCCCAATGGGGTAAGGGTCTCCACTGGGAGGCTTGGCCTGCCTGCAAACAGCCATCAGCCCCTCACCCAGGCTGGTCAGGCATGCCAGCAGGTGGACATCCCCCAAGGGGTCCCAAACTGCAAGAGGGCACAGGCTGGGCTGAGGGACCCCCCTGAGTGCACAAATTTTTGTGCACCAGGCCCCTAGTATAACAATAATAGCAATGAACATTGAGTTGTATATACCAAGTACTTATCACATTTAATTTTTAGAACCCTAGTAGGTATGTACTTTTGTTAAATTTATTTTACAGATGAGAAATGTAAAGGAAAGCCACTGCAGTATCTAAGTAGGAACTGGACAAAATCTGATTTACATCTGAAGATCTCACTTTGGTTGCTTGAAGAGATTAGATGATAAGGGCAGCTGGTTAGAAGGCTATTGTAATAGTGCATCTACCATATGATGGCTGGGACCAGAGAGGTGATAATGTGGTGTTGAGAGGTATTAGATTCAGAATGGCCTTTAATGTGTGTGTTTATAACTCACTACTTTTCTTTCTCAAAGCCAACAGCTTTATAGTTGGCTAAATGAAGGTTATCAAATGTCAAATGATCAGAATTTGAAATTCCCCTGTAATTCTAGTTCATGCTGAGGGTGAAGTCAGGGCCTTTTTTCCCCTGATGATTTGCTGCTACCCATCTAGGCTGCCTTCCAAGGAAGGGATGTGATTTAGTGGTGGAGAGTGGGAGAAAAGTGCCACCTTCCTCATTCTGTTCCCTTTTGGTGAATGCCACGTCAGTTATCAGTTTTCCTTTGAGCTCATCATGCCCTGTGTTGAAGAACATGGGGAACAAATGTTAGAAGTAAATTAAACTTAGAAGTAAATTAAGATCCAAAGACTTCTTAGCTATTTCCCAACTTTTCCTTTTTATATGCCTTCCCTCACTTAATACAGAATTTTCATTTGTAAAGTTAATAAAGCCACAGGAATTCTAATGACCTGAAAAGTCCAAAATAAAAATATGAGAATTAGTTTACATTTTTGTCAGCTCTCACGTCTAAGGAACAGATCTAAAACAAATGTATCATGGGTCGCCAAATCCGTGCTTTTGAAAAACAAAATGTTTCAAAATGACCTAGTATGATATAGACATCCCAGTCCCACCAAAGTTCTATTTCTTACCCTTTTTTTCTTGCCTCAAACATATTTGTGCCCCTTATGATCTCTTCACTGTGGTTTCACTAATATGAGTTTTCCATGGGTCTTTCTACTGTCTGCAAGTAGATTATATACTTTATGGATTCTCTAATGTGGCATGAGACTGCCAACCACACAATTGGACTAGCCTAACCAGGATGGGGCAGAGCAGTCATGTAGACAGCTATAAGTTTATAGCTAACTACCTTCTAAATGCACATGTGTAATATAATATGCTTTTAGATAATTAACATATACAGTATATGTGTATGCATGTAAATATGTTTATGTATACAATACACAATAGAAGACAGATAGTTGTTTTATTGTGGGTACAGTTGTTTTGTATGTTAACCACTACCACCACCCCAGCACACAGACAAACACACACTTAGTGACATTGAGTCTACATTGCCTCATATGAGCAAACAAATTCAACCATATTAACCTTCAAAAACCTACTGGACCCTGGTCCTTTACTCAGTAAAGTTTTGTTGATCTCTGGTGAAGTAAATTAAATTTTTCACATTTAAGTCCATGTCTGTTTTCAAAGTGTAGACTCCCAGATCACTTTCAAGTGGATCCTGAAGGATCTCATGTGCTCTCAGATTGGATTATGATGACTGACTTGGTAAAGCAAAGCACACGGAGCAAAGGTGCCTCTGTCTTTGGAAGCTAAATCAGATCTATGTGTTCTAAAACTAATTCTACTTTAATTCTGCCTCTACAACATGAGCTAATTATTACCAAGATCACTTTTATTTCAAGTCATCCCCATCAGGAGTTTCTCTACCTATATTAGAACAAAGTCCCTAATTTCTCCCTAATCTCCTTATTCATCTTTCCTATTCTCCAAACCAACCCACCCCAATACACACACAAATAACCCATTAACTAGTCACCCTTAGTGAAGTTAGCTCTCTATATCTATAAGGTTGGAGCAGGAGCAGCTTCCTGCAATTCTAATTTCTGGACATCACTTTCTCTATCTTATCCTCCAGATCTTATAATACTTTCATTTTTAAAAAATTGCCTTTATTGAACAGAATCGATCCAAAGGCATGAAAACATGGTATAGACTGATGGACCTCAGAGGGAAGGGGGAGGAGTCAGGCAGAGATCAACCAAATAATTTATATGCATCACCCATGGACATAGACAATAGTGTGGTGAAGGCCTGGAGGGGGGTGTGAACAGGGTGGAGGGGGGAAATAGGGGACAAATGGGGAACATCTGTAATACTCTAAAAAATAAAGGTAAATAAAAAATAATGGTGCATATAAAAAATAAAATTAAAAAGATGCCTTCATCAAATCACCTATGTTTGAAATACCTAGAGTGGTTTGTATTTTCCTGAATGGGCATGACCATTCGAGGTTTAAAGCAGCACTGGGGACAAATGCAATTCCCTGGAGCTAAGCTGACATTCAAAATTGGATTTATTTTTAACTGGTAGCCTTAGCTTTTGCACAATTCTTAGTCTTTCATCTTTTTTTTTTTTAATCTTCACCCAAGGATATTTTTCCACTGAATTTTAGAGGGATTGAAAAGGAGGATGAGGAAGAGAGAGAAAAACACAGATGTGTCTCTTTCACATCAGTTGGTGCCCAGAGGCACCCCAACTGCCTGGGAATCAATTGATTCTGCAACCGAGGCACGTGCCCTTCACCAGAATCAAACCCGAGACCCTTCTACAGAGCCAAATTGGGTAGGACCCTAGTTCTTTTGATGTTATAGTTTCTCCTTCTGGACAATTGACAACTTAGGCCTGGTAGCATATTAGTGTTCACTGGCTGCTTGGGACAACTTTATCCATTATTAAAGCAGTGGTACAAGCTGTACACGCTTCTCAAACCCAGATTTCCCAATCCAAACCAACTTAGCCTGTATGGCCAATTTAGTGCACTTTTTCCTCTAAAACATGACATAGCAGAAAGTATTCTGAGGTTAGAGATAGAAGACCTAACTTAATTTATCAGTTCTACCATTGGTGTGTAACCTTGAACAAGATACTAAATTCATCTCAGCCTGTTTCCAAATGCCTGTAATATAATAATAATAATAATAATAATAATAATAATAATACCTACTTTCTAGGATTGTTGTAAAAATCAAGTGACACCAATGATATTGAGAGCTTTATAACTTATACAAGACTATATACCTTTCAAATCCTTATTCAGACAGACTTTCTACATACAGGTCTCTAAAAGCAGCTTAATAATTATTGTGGAAAACTAGTTAAGACATTATTTTTAGATAGGTAGGCCCTTCTTCAGTTCCGTCTCTCAAATCACAAAAGTAAGAGGCACTCACTCTACCAATATGAATTAAATCCAGTAGTATGCTGATCAATGTTTAACAACTGGCTCTCTGGGGGAAGAAAGGGACCTATGGTTTGTAGAATTCACTAACTTCCAAGGTGTAAATATTCCTGCCATGGCCAATTTCAAAATACCAAAGTGACATCAATCATCATACAAAATTCCTCAGTATTTAACAATTGGCTGTCCTCACATAACTGTTCAAATATGCCTTATTACCTGCCATACTAAGAATATCCCTTGTGCCCTAGCTGGTTTGGCTCAGTGGATAGAGTATCAGCCTGTGGACTCAAGGGTCCCAGGTTCGATTCCAGTCAAGAGCATGTACCTTGGTTGTGGGCTCACCCCCTGTGGGGAGTGTGTAGGAGGCAGCTGATCGATGTTTCTCTCTATCTCTCTCCCTTCCTCTCTGTAAAAATATCAATAAAATATATTTTAAAAAAGATATTTCTTGAGATTAATGTAGGTTCTAGAAAATATTTCTGAATATTTATGTTTGCCAAGATTAGCTTTTTTCCTTTACTCTTTATCAGTTAAGGATCATAAAATACTCTTTTCTATAATAATATCCTTTTCTATAGTGAAATTTCTGAAAACAAAGCCCTCCTTTCATTTTTCTTATCAGTGAAATTG
>PVJC01047754.1:0-12796 GCA_004026665.1 Murina feae
ACAGACAAGAAAAAGCTAAAAGAGTTCATCACCACCCAACCAGTATTATATGAAATGCTGAAAGGTATCCTTTGAGAATGAGGAAGAAGAAAAAGGAAAGTAAAAATTATGAACAACAAATATATACCAACGAGTGAATCTAAGAATCAAGTGAATAAAAAATCTGATGAACAGAATAAACTGGTGAATAGAATAGAATAGAATCAGAGGCATAGAAAGGGAGTGGACTGACAATTTTCCGGGGTTAAGGGTGTTGGGGATGCGTGAAGAGACTGGACAATAATTGTACACCTATGGATGAGGACAGTGGGGGGGCAAGGACAGAGGTTGGGGTGGGAAATGGGAGGAGGGGAGCTATGGGGGAAAAAAGAGGAACAACTGTAATAATCTGAACAATAAAGATAAATTTAAAAAAAAAAGAAAAGATTACATATTGACTCATAGTCTTTTCCTATTAGAAAATCACTCAACCTACAGGGGTATAAAAAAACTATTGGCAACACAAAAACATTTTTCAATAAGCATCTCTGGATTAATGTAAAAGTTCAAACTCTGAAATTGTAAACACAGATACTGAAAAAAATAACCCTCTAGTAAATTCTAAGAACAAGAATTCACCTATACTATGAAAGAAAATTAATATAGTTCTTGGGCAGGATAAAGTTGCCAGAAATGAGTCCTCAAATAACCATATGACTTAACCTTGAAATAAAATGATTTATCATTATCCTACTGGATTCTCAAATCATCCCTTTTTTTTTCCCCTTTCTCAAGATTAAGTTTAGCTGCTTTGCCTCCCAGTAATTGCCCAACAACTTCAGTTACTTCCTAAAGCAACTTCTTAACTGTGATTTATGTCAGCATAAAAGAGGATATGAGCCCTTCTATTAGCTAAGGCAGAAAAGCTACCTCAAGTTATTTCAAGTAGAACATAGCTCCACTTTATACCACTAAAAACAGGATGTTTTATGTTGCATTTATGTTTTTATGTTTTATGCTCCTAAAATAGACCAATTCTCCCAATTCTGGATATCAGTATAAATTCTAATACAGACTTTTAAAAAAATCATTAAAAATCTGGCACCTATTTTGAATACATGAAAGTTAGCCAACAGAAGGTTGTATCTTTGAAATTCACAACTGACAAAAGCTTTAAATTTTTCTTAAGTCATTTCTTAGAAGAAAAATGTGCCTTGGCAGGTATCTCAATGGTTAGAGCAATGGCCCTCATAACAGAGGGTTGCAGGTTCAATTCCCAGTCAAGGGCACATACCTGGGTTGCAGGTTTGATACCCATCTCCAGTGTGTGTGTGGGGGGGGGGGGGGGCGGGGGGGGAATGAAGGCAGTATGGAAAGCAACCAATTGATGTGTCCCTCTCACATCTTCTCTATGTATATCTCTCTCTCTTTCTTCCACTCTCTCGAAAAATCAACAGAAAAAATATGCTCAGGTGAGGAGAAAAGGAAAGGAGAAGGGAAATGGGAAGGGGAAGAGGAAGGGAAATGGGAAAGGAAAAAGAATGAGACTCAAATGTTAAACCTAAAACTGATTATTCTTTGCCAGGATTATTCTTTGCATATTATAAAATGAGCTGGTACAGTAAGTGTGGGGGTATATGTAATTAGAAATTTGGAGGGGTAAAAAGGTTGCCCAATTAATGAGAACAAGCTACAGTTTAATTTAATGTAGAGGTTACTTTAAAACACCCAGAGTTTTTCCCAAGGAGTTAATTAGCAAGAAAAAAGTTAGAAAGCTCCAAAACTACCACACTACTCTAAGTAGAATTAGAAATGTTCAGTAATAAAATATCTTCTGGCACCTTCTCCAACTATAGCAATTAATCTATTCTAAAGTCAGAGAGATTACTCAGGCCTTTTGGGTACAGAGTTCTGAAGAATACAGAGCATCAGTATTAACATCACTATAACACCAGTTTAAAATGTACAATTCAAAATTGTACATTTAGAATGAAATTTAGAATATACATTTGAGGGAGGAGGGCTATGAAATTGTGCACCTAATTTCAGCCTCTTAGCGGTAAAGCACATGGTGCCAGGAGACTGTCAAAAATTACCTAGGTTAAAACCAGCAGAAAGCCTTCAAACCTTTGGCACAGAGAGCAAGTGTATACCAACGTCACCTACATCTCAGAAAATAGAACTGACTGATAAATAAAATAAAAAAGAAGTTACTAATAAAAAATTCCTAACTGTAAAAAAGACAGCAATGTACTTTGGCCACAGAACTAACATGTAATTATCATTGTTTTTTTCTTCATTAAATATTTATCAAGGAACTTTTATAACTCACTACTGTTCCAGGCAAATAAAATTTTCAGAAAATAGAACAGATGGTCTCTCCCAATTAACAACCTCTGTGTCTCTGTTAGTGAATTTCATAGTTTCTAGAAACCCCAAACCATCTAGTGTCTTTCCTCTGTTTATCAAGAAGCCAGGAGGACAGAAATACTATGTGTGGGAAATCGGAGGCAAGTTTTTTTAAGGAGAGGACATAAAAAAGAAATTTAAGGAACAACCTACTGCAAAAGAGATTCAAAGTTTGAATGAAAGATATTCCTGAGGGCTCTGGACTCAACCTGTTCTAAATCCATGCAACAAATGCACATGCACATACAGTCTAAATATTTCATAGCACTAAAGAATACCGAAAGTGTGAATTCTACAAAGGGTTACAACAATTAAGAATAATTTAATGTTTATCAAGCACATGAGAAGTTACCTGGTGGCAAATCAGGATCTGTGGGAGCAGCCTGCTGAGTTCTTCGAGGTCTCGCTGATGGTTTTGTACTCTCGGTGGTGCTAGGGTTTGTAGAATTAGAACCGCAGCTTTCATGGTCATCCTATGTCGATTTTAAAGAAAGCAGCAAGTAAGACCTCCTTTAGAAAATATAAATTCTTATTTGATACCATACTAAGAAAATTATACAATAATAAAAGGTTCACCTTCTACATAATAGTATGGCTTCAAATGTTAGCGATATATTAGCATAAGAAAAAATGTGTTTGCAACTCCAATACAATCAAAAAGTAAAATATTTACTACCATAAATGACAAAGAAAATTTCGCATTCAATTATATTTAAGTTAATACAAAACAAACTTCACAATGTTTCATTCCATAAAACAACTTCACCATTCAATCTTTACAATGACGTCTTCTGTTATAGACTCTAAGTACTAAAAGACTACTACTATGAATAAAACTTTACTGTAATTACTTTTAGTTCGACTTACATCCTTAAAAATGTCTGCAGTCATACACTTCTGCACAACGTTAACATTAAAAGCACACTATTAATTTTTGAAACATATGGTTGTCTCAAAAGCCCAGAAGTAAAACATGTTCATTAAAGAGATGTGAAAAAATTCCAAGCGAACTGCCAAAACTAGCATAATTATAAAAATATTTAACACAGAAACCATCTGAAATCACATACTGTATATAGATTACAGTGATGTCATAATAAACATTCCAGCCAAAATGCACTAAAAACTACTGCAGTCCAATAAATCTGGCATGCACAAGATGACAAACATTTTAAAGCAAAAGAAAGAACAAGTTATTTTTATTTTTCAAAAATTATTAGTAGCAAAAAAATAGTAAAGAACAATAAGGCTAAATATGAGTTTTCAAATAGTTTTAAAAAAAGACACAAAGATAAAGCTTCCCTACAAACTACAAGTTTTTATTATTCAAAAGAAAAACAAACTAAATAACTTTGCTTAAACAATTTATAATACACCTGAAATTTCAATGTACTTTAAAAATTAGCATAAATCATGGCACTCATAAAAATATATACTATGAAACAAACATTACCGAATGTGTAAACACTTCTTTCTCGACTACGGATAGAAAATTGTGGTTGCACATACAGTATAATTAGAAAATAACTCTCTTGATAACTTGAACTTGTTTTCATTTCAATTACATTCTGTTTCAATTATAAGTTGGTTTCCATTCAATCCTGACCCAACTAAAATAAAAAATAAAGCAAAACAAGAATTATAATAATTACTATTAAAACAGGAATTACTGCCCTGACCAGCATTGTCCAATGGTTAGAGCATCAGCCTGCCACCAAAGGGTCTCAGGTTTGATTGCTGGTCAAGGACAGGCTGGATCCCTGGCCCTGGTCGGGATATGTTCAGGAGGCAACCAACTGATATCTCTCCCTATCTATCTATCTATCTATCTATCTTTCTCTCCCTCCCCTCATCCCTTCCACTCTATCTAAAAAAATTAAAACAAATCAATGAAAAAAATATCCTGGGGAGAGGATTAGCACCAAAAAAAACAAAAAAGAAAGAAAAGAAAAATATCTGGAATTACTTCCATCCTTAGTGTGAGTTCATCAGCTTTTAACCAGTACACATCATGTGGGCCTATCACACATTTTACTTCTCTAAAAGGCTCTAATTCTAATAAAAGAAACTCTGTTCTCAAATACACTAGCTAAAATGTTTTGAGATATTTAACCCCAAACACATCACAGTTATGTCTTTCTCTTTTTTAATCGTTTTAAATATATTTTCATTGATTTCAGACAGGAAAAAAAGAGGAAGAGATAGAAACATCAATAATGAAAGAGAATCATCCATCAGCTACCTCCTGCACGCCCCCTACTGGGGATCGAGTCCACAACTCTGACATGTGCCTGACCAGGAATAAAACCATGATCTCCTGGCTCATAAGTTGATGCTCAACCACTGAGCCCCACCAGCCAGGCACAATTATATCTTTCTTACTTAGGTGGCAATTTTTCCAAAATGTCCATTAACATATTTCATGGCAAAAGAATGTTTTCTCTTGAGGACCACCTAGCTAGTTCTGAAAATACTATCCCTTTGCTCCTCATGAAACAAGTAAAAATGTCATTTCCTTACAAAAGTTCCTAACACAAGAAAAATGTGCCAAACACTGTATCTACATAGATCCATTACTTTCATACTGACAGGTCATGGCATCATGTAGCATACTTTTCACCTCAGCCCTCATAAGGCTAGTCAATTAAAACTTGAAACCGTCAACTCCCAGATTCACAATGGTATGATTAAGATTGAGGACAAAACTTAAAACAAGTGCCCTAACCAGTTTGGCTCAGTAGATAGAGCGTCGGCCTTTGGATTGAAGGGTCCCCTCAGGTTCGATTCCAATCAAGGGCATGTACCTTGGTTGCGGGCACATTCCCAGTAGGGGGTGTGCAGGAGGCAGCTGATCGATGTTTTTCTCTCATCGATGTTTCTAACCCTCTATCCCTCTCCCTTCCTCTCTTAAAAAATCAATAAATTAAAAAAAACTTAAAACAAGTGAATGAATCATTCCAAGTCCTTGTTTAAAAAAAGAGGTTAAAATGCAAGAAAGAGCTGAAGAAGGAGAAAATGAAAAGTGGAACCAAGAAGTAATGTGCATTATGCTCTTCCACCTTGGGGCACCAAACTTGGCAAGCAAAGGACTAAGTTTATTTGGCAGCTCTAGTCACCAAAAGCTCCTGAAACAGAGTGTAAGGGACTGGAAAATAAACTGCTACAAAGTCCTTAGAAACTTTCACCTCTGTCCTCTCCAGGAACAAGTACAATGTCAATTGTCAGATGCAGTAAAAAATGTCTAAGGCTAACACTGTAATTCAGAAAGTCAGAGCCAAATCAAGTCACACAGTTGGAGAACACAGGAGAGAGCCAGGGAGAAACGAGAATCTCTGGTTCCCCTCTACCTTGACAGTAATATTAATAAACTTCATTTCAGTCATTAAAAAAATGCCAACTAGATTAAGTAAAGGAGGAATGTGTATGTCCCTCTCTCTTCACACATCAACTGCAGCCACAGAAGCTGCTTCTGTCTTCTTCCCATCCAGGGTAAGGGTTATGAGAGGCTGGAGGAGAGAGTTGACATTCCCTTACATTCTTTTAATCTCCCCAAAAGGAGGACTAGCTAAGCTGACAGGCCAAAGCTGAACATTCATTAGGCGACATCTTAACAATGAAAAAGATCACTGTACTAACTCTAAACCTGTGTGCTGGGGCCACTCTTCTATCTCTGAGATCCATGCTACTCAGTAACAGGACCTGAGCCTTTTCCCCAGAGGATATAATCATTAGCCGTCTGTCCTCTGGTTCTTTTCACACACACAGCCACCTGACCCAGATACTGCCCCAGACAGAGAACAATCAAGCTATGCCAGCTAACAGCAACAAGTCAGGGAAAATGTGCTTATTATCGCCTATGGCATCCCTTTTCTTCCTCTCAATAGGTGAGCACCACAGTGCCAACCTCTCCTCCTCCCCTTTAAACTACTAAATTAAAGTGGTTCAATCCACTCTTAGATTTGGAAGGTGAAATAGGCCAAAATTAAGGGAGAAAAGAACAAAAGTTATACTGAAGCATTCTGGCCTAAATCACATTCTACCATATATAATTTTCAGTACAATTCACAAGACGGAATTGGGTGCTTGAATAAAACTGTGCTTTGTTTTCTCATATATAACTTCCCTCAGCAAGGAATACCTGGTCAAAGAAAAATATGTGTTAGGCAGTTTGAGAAAAAATAGGCAGGCAGTACCCTTATCTAGTATTTTACTTACTTACTTAAGAAAAAATACTTATATGCATAAAAGATTGAGAATACTTTAAGTTAGTCAGCAATGACCTTTATTGAGCACTTATCTGTGCCAAGCCTCAGTATTTTGAGGATGAGAAGATTAGAGCTAAAGATGTTCCAAGGCCAGAAAGACAGGAAGTGAGAGAGCTGGGATGAATGCCCAGATCTGTCTGATCAAAAAGCCCTTCCTTTAATCACTAAACTTGAAAGAAAGACAGGAAAGCAGGGAGAAAGTAAAGGGAAGAAGAAAGGCAGGAAGGGAGAAAAAAGAGACCAAAGGAACAAATAGTTTTACTTATGGCACTTCCAATGTGTCACCTACTGGTAATACATATGTCTTAATCCCCTTAACAATGCTATGAATTAGAACTACTCCCTGTGCAAAAGTATCCCTATTTAAAGATAAGGAAACTAAGACATGATGAGATTAATAGTTCAAAATCACACCGCTATTAAATGGGACAATTCTAACCACATTTTTTATTATTATCCCTATGAGAAAAGGCCAAGTAAACAGTACAGTAAATACTAAGTACCATATATACTAAGAAATCATGAAAGTGTCTCAAAAAACAAGGTTTGAAAAGACTGTGCCCTACAGAAAAAAGAAAAAAGAGGGAAGGCTTAAACAAAAAAAGGTAAAAAGAAAGCAAGCATGTATCTTATAGAAGAGAGAGTTAAGTAGTGTAATTTAAGGAAAATAGAGAGCAATGAAATATTAAGCTGTAGAAAGAAGCTAGAGCAAATGATCTCTACCATGAATAACAGTCCAAGAAATTTAAGCTTTACATATTTGCGAGCAAATACAAGTTAACAATGGGAATTTAAGAAAATGAAGTACTTCATTCAGGACATAGAACCTTCTGGTTATGTAACAGAAAGCAAAAGCAGAGATCCCAACAATAATAGACTATAAAAGTTTAGAAATTAAATGATGAGCATTTAAAAGCAGCTAAGATAATTTTTTTAAATGCTAGCACCTGAAATTCAACATGTCCAAAACGAAACTCAAATTCTGCAACGTACTGTTCCTTTCCTCTTAGCCCCAACCCCTCCCCCGCAAAAAATATCCTCTGCCCTTTACATCCTAACTCAGTCAATGATAACACCATCTTCTCAGTCTCCTAAGAAAATAAAACATACTAACTTTGCAAAACAATGACAAGGAGCTTTAAAAATGTCAAGGTAGAAAGAAAGATACTTGACCATAAATTGTATAGCATGACTGTTCCCTAAGTATCAAACTACCCAGGAAATAATCAAATATTTTTTAATGTAAATTTTAAGGTAAAATAGTTGATTCTATTTTAGATATGTGGTGTTTCTGGTGAAGGTACATCACACCAATAGATATGTTCACAAGGGAACTGAACATGTACTGGGAAAGATTGAAACAACAATCAGTGTTAAAGATTTGGGACTCATCAAAATAGAAGTGTGATATTAAAGTTACTAGATTTCCAGTAAAAATAAATTTAATGATTTATGCTTCTGAAAATACAACAGACTAGATAACTGGAAATCAAAGGAAAATTTTAGCTAGGCTCTAAGTAATGAGACTGAAGAAAGATACAGGTATGGTTCAAGGTGCAAAAGCTGGAAGAGACAGGTGAGAAATAAAGAAGACCCCAATGAAACCAGAAACTTTGATTAAATTTAGCTTTAAATCCTAGAACTAGAAATCAGAGAAGAATCTTTTCCCCAGGTAATAACATAAATATAAATAATAATCCTATATAATAAAAGGGTAATATGCAAATTGACCCTAACAGCAGAACGACTGGGAATGAATGACTGCTCATTATGACACACACTGACTACCAGGGGGCAGACGCTCAATGCAGGACTTCCCCCCCCTCCCGTGGTAAGGGCACTCCCACAGGGGAAGCTCTGTTCAGCCGCAAGCCAGGGTGATGGCTGCCAGTACAGCGGTGTTGGCGGAAGCCTCTCCCATCTCCTCAGCAGCGCTAAGGATGTCCAACTACAGCTTAGGCCTGCTCCCTGGACATCCCCAGAGGGCTCCCTGGCTGCCAGAGGGATGTCTGACTGCCAGCTTAGGCCTGATCCCCTGGGGAGCTGTCCTAAGCCAGTAAGTGGACATCCCCCGAGGGGTCCCAGACTGTGCGAGGGCACAGGCTGGGCTGAGGGACCCCCCCCACCAACTGCACAAATTTTTGTGCACCAGGCCTCCAGTTATCTATAATAATAAAAGGGTAATATGCTAATTACACCAGACATCCTTCTGGATGAAGCCAGGGCCGGCGTGCAGCCCGGGTCCCAGGTGCCGCCAGGGCCGGAGGGAAGCCTCCGGGGTCCTGGGTGCCTGCCGGCAGCAGGAGGAAGAAAGCCGGTGCCAGCAGCCAGTGGAAGGAAGGCCTACTCATGCACAAATTTTCATGCATTGAGCCTCTAGTTGAGCTATAAAAAATGAATCCATTTGGGCGGCTAAAACAAAATACAACAGATAGGGTAGCTTATAAAAAGAAATTTATTTTAGTTCTGGAGGCTAGAAAGTCCAAGATCAAAGGTACCAACACGGTCCTGTGAGGGACCTCTTCTTGGTTCCCAGCTGGCACCTTTTTACTGTGTCTTCATGTGACAGAAGGAAGTAGGACTCTCTCTGGAGCCTCTTATAAGGCACTAATCCCATTCAAAAGGGCTCCACTTCCAAAGACCCTCACCTCCTAATTCCATTGTCTTTGGGAGTTAGGATTTCAATATATGAATTTGAAGGGATACATTCAAACCACAGCAGTAGCCAATCAGTTTAACCCAGTCACATAAAGAATTAAAATATTTTTTAAAACTAAAAGGTCCATAAAATAGTATTAATAGTCCTACCATCACTTCCTCCAGCTCAATCTTCAGTGACCGGCTATGATAACTCTCTATTCCCTTTGAGACTAGATCACACACGCCAATAGCAGATTTCCATACCACTAAAATATGTAAGGAAAGAGGACAGGCAAGACTGTCCTATAACTGTAAGCACTAACCAGGGCTTAATAGCACATCCTATCTAATAAAGAGGAAAAATGCTAATTGACCCTCACACTGACACAAAGATGGCAGTACCCACAGCCAATTAAGGAGGGAATATACAAATTGACTGTCCTACCCTCAAAGGTGGCAGCTCCCACAGCCACAAGATGGCAGCACCCAGTCCTCAGCCCCACCAGGGTGACAGGCACACAGCAAGGCTAGGCCCACCCCCCCGGGCGGGCTCGGTCTTGCTGCACACCTGCCTCTGGAGTCCCCCAGTCGCCCAGGGCCAGTCCAAGGCACAGGCAAGCCTCGGATGGCAGCTGCCCAGACACCCAGAGCCACCCAAGGCTCAGGTAACCAAGGCCAGCCAAGGCTTGTGCTGCCAGCAGTGGCAGCAGCAGAGGTGTGATGGAGCATCGCCTTCCCCTGATGGCTGAGTTGCCTCCTGCCCCTGAGGACTCCCAGACTGTGAGAAAAGGCAGGCCGGACTGAAGGACCACCCCCCCACTCCAGTGCATGAATTTTCATGCACCAGGCCTCTAGTAAATTAATAAAAAGCTTAGATCTTTATCTCAAGTTTTTAATGGTATTTTAAAGTTCTGGTTTAGGTTCAAAATAATTTTTTTAAGTTTTTTTTTTAATAATAAGTATCCTAACTAATAAAAGCATAATATTAAAATTGACCGTTTCTTCAGGATGCCCAACAGCCAATCAGAACAATGGTATGCAAATTAGCCGAGCCAAGATGGCAGAGGCCCGGGCTGGCAATGGGGCAATCGCGCCGGCGCACGCAAGGGCGGAGGCCTGGCAGCGGTCAGTTCCAGGCAGTGGCGGGCGGCTGCAGGGCCGGGCGGCCGCCCAGGCCCCCAGTTCTGCAGCTGGGGCTGGCAATAGAGAGATGGGGCTGGGAATAGAGAGATCGCACTGGCCCACGCACAGGTGGAGGCCTGGCCTCCGCCTGTATGTGCCCTGGAAGTCGATTCAGGGCAGTGGCGGTTGGCAGCAGGGCCTGGAGCTGGCTGCCCAGGCCTCTGCCCTGCAGCCTGGGCCTGGAAATAGAGCGATCGCGCCAGTGGTTGGTTCTGGGTGGCCTTGGGTGGGAGCCGGCCCGGCCCTCTGCTGGGGCTGGCAATAGAACAATCCTGCCCGCAGTGGTTCCAGACAGCAGTGAGCAGCCGCAAGGCCGGGAGCTGGCAGCCCAGCCCGGCCCTGCGAGGCCTGGGAATAGAGCAATTGGGCCCACGCGACCTCAGAGGCTCAGTGGCGGGGGCTTGAGGTGGGTACCCCCTCGGGGTCATGCCCGAGCATCCTCTGCCCCGGCGCAGAGCCTCTGCCACAGGTCCAGCCACCTGGCTCCACCCTGGGGGCCTCCGTGGGGCGTGTGTGAGCATGTGCCTGGCTCCACCCCCAGTGTGTCCGCTCAGCAGCATGGCCCCCCCAAGGGACCATGCACCAGCGTCCACCCCGTGGCCTGCCACCCAGCTCTGCACCAGGTGTGTCCCCTCAGTGGTGGAGGCCCACCAGGTATGTGCAATGGTAGGCCACCCGGCTGGAAACGTCCACGCCTGCACTCACCAGCCATCCCACCCCCCAGTGCACGAACCCTGAGGGGGCTGTGGCCAGCCTGAAAACAGCCCTCAGCCCCTCACCCAGACTGCCATGCATGCCAGCAGGTGGACATCCCCCACAAGGGGTCCCAGACTGTGAGAGGGCACAGGCCAGGATGAGGGACCCCCTCCTCCCCTCGCCGAGTGCACAAATTTTTGTGCACCGGGCCCCTAGTTACTTCTATAAATAGCCTTGCAAATAATTGCATTTATTAGGTCAAAAGATTTTAAAAGTTTATTTTTTAGGTTGTACAAAGACCAGAATAAATAAGAACTTCAAAAACAAGTTTACTACTCTCTTTAGGTTGAAAAAGCTTTTTGCGAGACTTACTAACACTGCAGAGAAAGCATATACAATCATGGAATAAAATAATTTTGTACAAACTCTTGTTCTATTTTACAGATGAGGCTCACAGAGGCTAAACAAGCAAGAATATGCAAAAGGGAAAGAGTACATAGTTAAATGTAAGTTACTGGTAATGTTTTCTTTTTTGAGTCATGTCCTGAGTCCACAAGCATTGACTAGAGCCAACTAAACTAGCTAAAAATAAACAGACAAATCAGACTTGGACCATTAACAATGGTATGTCATGATTTCATGAATTAAATTCTGTATCTGAAGGCAAAAGGAAAAAAAAGAAAAAAAAGTACATAGTTAAAATATGCAGATCTAAAGGTGGATATGAACTGACAACAAAAATGTCTCTCAGAGTCAATAGCAAAAAGTTAATAAATATTTTGAGTAAAATATCAATTTATTGAAAATAACTTATTTTACCTAATACAATTAGGTTACCTTCTCAATGGAAAAAATCTGTGTAATAAAATCTGATTACAAAGATATGCTAAGGCAGTATATTAGTATATTATAACTATAACTAGGGGCTCGGTGCATGAAATTTGTGCAAGGGGGTGGGGGTGGGGGGATGGTCCTTCAGCCCCACCTGCACTCTTTCCAATATGGAGTTCTTGGGGACTCTCACAATCCAGGACCTCTGGTTCTTAACCGCTAACCTGCCTGCCTGCCCTAACCACTCTGCCTGCCTGCCTGCCTGATCCCCCTAACTGCCCTCCGGCCTGCTCACCCCTATTAACTTTCTTTTTTAATCTTATCTCCTTCACACACAATTGTATTTGACTTCCTTATTGGCTTCTTCCTCTCACACAATTTTTCTCCTTTATGTAGTAACACTTTTCCTACTGACTCATCATTTATAAACTTTTCTTTCCTCCTTATTTCCTACTTCTGTTCCATCATCATTCTTCCCATTTTCTACTACCCTCCTTCCCTTCCCACATTCCTTCTTTCCTTTATCTTTACCCCTGCCCACCCTCCCCTTTTCCTTCCTTCCCACCTTAATTTTTTTCTTCACCTCCTCCCTCTGACCTGCTTTGCTCCCTCCCCCATTCCTTCCTTCTTCCCATTCTCCTTTCAAGCTCTACCAGCTCCCCCTTAATAACTTTTCTTCCCTCCCTCTTTTTCTTTCATCCTACCTTTGCCATACATTCTTCTCTACTTACTGCCACTGTTTTAATACCTATCTATCTACCTGCCTAATTATCCACTATCATTTATCTTTTTTT
>PVJC01047755.1:0-12785 GCA_004026665.1 Murina feae
CTTGGGAGGCAGGCCGCACCCAGCCCTGGCCACAGCTCAAAAAAGAGAACAACATGCTGGGGAGGGCAAGAGTCTGAGAGATCAACATAGAGGGGGTGCCTGCTCCAAGCCTTGACGGTGTGCCTGGGGGCAGATCCCCAGCAGGTAGACACACACAGGAGGACTGCTCCGAGCCTCAGATGCGGCTGGGGGCAGGTCCTCAGTGGTGACACACACACACACAAAAGGCGCCTGGCAGACTGGGGCCATCATAGGACATCCACTGAGGGGTCTCAGACTGTGAGAGGGCACAGGCCGGGCTGAGGGACTCCCTCCACCCCGAGTGCACAAATTTTTGTGCACCGGGCCCCTAGTCCTATATAATAAAAGAGGAATATGAAAATTGGATGTCACTCTGTGACAAAGATGGCTTCTCCCATGGCTACAAGATGGCAGTGCCCATAGCCACATCCTATCTAATAAAAAGTAATATCCAAATTAGGCATCACTCCATCACAAAGATGGCCACCCCCATGGACACAAGATGGTGGCACCCATAGCCACAAGATGGATTTGCCCAGTCCGGCTCAGACCTGCCACTGAAGTGGTCAGGCCTGTTAGCCAGGCAGGTGATGGGGAGGCCTGAAGGGTGGAACAGGTGATCAGAGGGGGTTGGGGTGCTCTGCCCAGGCCAGAGACCTTCGCCAGAGGCCTCAGGCATGGGCAAGGGTGGAACCGGTGATGGGAGGGTGCAGGGCAGAGCCAGTGATTGGAGGGGTATGAAGGTGCCCTACCCAGGCATAAAGCCTGCACCAGAGGCCACAGGCCTGGGCAGGGGCAAGGCCAGAGATGGCAGGGACCTGGGCTCCGCAGAGCCAGTGATCAGAGGGGCAGGGGCGGAGCCCGCAATTGCAGGGGTCTGGGCACCAGTGGAGCTGGCAAAGCAGAGGTTTGGGGGTCCCCTGCCCAGGCCTGCATTCTCAGCCAGAGGTTAAGGCCTGGGCAGGGGTAGAGCTGGGATTGGAGGGGCAGGGGTGCAGCAGGTGATTGGAGTGAACTACAGAGGAAACACATTTTCTTACTGCTCATTGGCTAAGCTCCCTGTATGCCACTGCTAATATTCTTAGTAACTTGGGTAATAAGAATCCCTAAAGGAGATCTACGGTTTTTCCACCACACCCCTGGAGAAAAAAAACAAAGGTCCACTGCTGGAGGGCTAAGAAATGTCATATCCTGCCCTAGCCAGTTTGGCTCAGTGCATAATGTCTCAGCCTTCTGACTGCAGGGTCTGGGTTCAATTGTGACCAAGGACATGTACCTAGGTTGCAGGCTCCTCCCTGGCCAGGGCCCAGGTCAGAGCTCATGCAGGAGGCAACCAATCAAAGTGTTCCTCTCACTTTGATGTTTCTCTCTGTTTTTCTCTTCTCTTCCACATTCTCTAAAAATCAATGGAAACATATCCTCAGATGAGGATAAAAAAAAGAAAGAAAGAAATGTCATATCCTATGAAAGTCAAATCTTGAAAATGCCTAAAGAAAGTTGTTATTTCTTCATGGTGAAGGGACTGGAGTCCGTGTTGATGAAAACACCTTGCTGGCTGTGGTGACTGGCAGTGGCTGTAGCAACAGGGTGATGGGGCTGGTGGCTTCCCCTGATTAGCCTGATCGCCTCCCACAAAGGGATGCCAGACTGTGGCTTAGGCCCACTTCCCAAGGGGATCAGGGAGTGGGCCTAAGGCATCAGTAGGACACCCCCTGAGGGCTCCCAATATGTGCAAGGGGACAGGATGGGCTGAAGACCCTCACCCCCAGGGCACGAATTTTGTGCACCAGGCCCCTAGTGTAACATAATGGAAAGAGAGCAGGCACAATGCTTCCTCTTACCTTACATGTGTGATCTTGAGAAAGGACTTTCTAACTCTGGTCCTGTTTGCTCACCTGTAAAATGAGAACAATATTCCTCCAACACAGCTATTTTCAACCCTTTCCTCTCATGGCACACATAAACTGAGTACTAAAAGTCTGTGGTACACTAAAAATTGTTATATTTTTTGCTGATTTCACACACAAAAATAGGTATAATTTTAATTCATACACACCAGAAAGCTATTGTTCTATTGTCTGTTGTCATTTTTTCTTCTTCTTACAATCTAAGGGAAAAGAGGCCAGTGCCCTGGATTAAGTAGTCAGGTATTGCATGCTTAAAAAAAATTGTCTTTGTTATTGAAAGTATTACAAATATTCCCTCCCCCTGGCCCTATTGACTCCCTCCTCTCCATTCCCACCCCCTCCCCAGGACTTCACTGTGTCCTTGGGTTATGCATATATGTGTATAAGTTCTTTGGTTAATTTCTTCCAGAAATAAAAAAAAAACACACAACTTACTGGAAACAAATGAAAATGAACTATTAACCACCAAAAATCTATGGGACACAGTGAAAGCAGTCCTGAGAGGAAGTTCATAGCCTACTTCAAAAAGAAGAAACATTTGTAAAGTATTGCATGTTTTAAAAATTCTTGCAGCAGCACTTGTATGCATGTATGCATAACTCATGGACACAGACAATAGGGTGGTGAAGGCCTAGGGCAGGAGTGGGTGCGGGCTATAAAGGGTCAATGGAGGAACAAGGGGACATATGTAATACTTTCAACAATAAAAATTCTTGCAGCATAAAGGTTGAAAATCACTGCTTTAACCTAATTGCAATTAGAACAAAGTAACTGAGTGTTTAGCATAAAGTGGGGCAATGAGAAAGTACTTCATAACTGGTAATTATTAACAGAGAGATGCTACACTTTCCTAATACAAAATTGTTATTATGGCACTAACATAAAAATCACAATTTATTTTCTTTTGTTTTCCACATATACTATCTTGTCTTATCCATAGACAACTTCAAAAGTTGGCATAAAAGGAATAACCCCTTATTTTATAGATGAGAAATCTGAGGTTCTGAGAGGTGTATGTTTCCTCATATCACACAGCATAAATCAGTGAACTAGACCTTCAATCAGTGAACTCTCCACTATTGGACACTTGTTAGGACATTGTATTGCATTTTGATTACAGAATTGATAAGTTGCAGGTTTTGATTCATTGCTCTTTAAGGAGCAATGCCTGTACATTAAAAAAAAAAGAAAGAAAAATTTCAGGAGTCAGCCACTTTCCCTAAAAACTTTGTAATATATTGAGGTTAAAAAAACTTTATTAGCTAATTTCAAAATGATATGTCTAAAAAATTATTAAACCTAAATTTGCTTTTATTCAATGAATGGGATGACTTTCAAGATAGTTACAGTACATTTTTCAAATGGTATTTTGTGTTTTTGCGATAGAAACGTGAATGTTCCAGTATTTTTCCACGGCAGGTGAATTTGATATTCAAAAGAATGAGAAGAGTAATGTTTCTGATCAGAGTGAAGCAGAAAGTGAGGAGGATGTGTGAACTTCCTCACACAGACATTTAGCTGGATAATTTCAGCTTGAGTGTCTGTTACTTTATTTTATTTAAAACAAAATTGACTCATTTCTGGAAATTCATGACTTAACTATGTACTTCAATCTTTACCTGAACAATATAATCTCCATATACCTATGATCAAATTAGTAAGCTAGAATACATGCAAAGCATGTATTTTCACCTACACTGTGCTCTTTAATATCTAATATTTTGTGATCCTTAGAAATGTCTCTGTATTACGGTCATTGTATCTACACAAATAGACAATTTATTGCATTGTTTGCATGTATTTAGCCAATAATTTTTCAAATGTGATTCATTTAATAAGTTTTATGAGACAAAGACATATTTAGTGATCAAAGATATTTGTGTGCTGTGGGGATAAATTACCTTAAATCTCTAAGCAATAGACAGTGTTGTTAAAGACTGACAATTGTGTTTGACTAGGAATCACTCTTTCAAGAAAGCACTTACTCTTTTAGTTTTTCATGACACATAATTCGGTAGTTCTTGTGTAAACTGGCATTGTGAGGATTTTATTTAATAATTAGAGGCCTGTGCATGAAAATCATGCACTCGGGCAGGGCCCCCTCAGCTCGGCCTGCACCCTCTCACAGTCCGAGAGCTGTCAGTCGGACATCCTAAGCACTGCCACAGAGGTGGGAGAAGCTCCCGCCATCACCTCTGTGCTCGCCAGCCATGAGCCCGGCTTCTGGCTGAATGGTGCCCCCCCCCCCTGTGGGAGCACACTGACCACCAGGGGGACAGCTCTTGAATTGAACATGTGCCCCCTGGTGGTCAGTGCATGTCATAGTGACCGGTCGTTCCACCATTTGGTTGATTTGCATATTAGCCTTTTATTATATAGGATTCTCTACCTCACTTTCTGATTTTCTTTGCTGTAAGAATAATAGTAAGTGATCCATTCTTCTGAGTTTCCTGGTGTTATCATTGAAAGTCCTGCATCCTGGCAAACCCATAAGTTTCAGGCACACAGGGCTGGTTGGTCACCTTCTTATTCAGGTTGATTTCTGTGACATAATCTGATACTGAAATTTTAATTACCATGTCTATAAGTTCTTTGATATCTTTTCAATTAAGAGGCAGCATATACGTCCCCTTCTTGAATAAGAGGTGACCACAGTGCTCCCCTGCATGGCTTCTGAGGAAATAAGAGATAATACAGCTCCCTTCTACATGCCTCTCTATCTTGAGACACATGCCTCTGGGGTCCCAAGAAACCATGCAAGGAGTCTGGCTCTCCTGATGCTCCCAGAGCTGCCGTCAGAGCCACATCTATTCCACCTCAACATCCTTGCATTTGAGACAGGTTAGTAAGATGACTTCAGCCCCAGCCTCCTCTGCTGATTACAAAACCTTCAGCCTCACTAAGCACAGTCAATTCCACCTCTAGGACTGTGAGAAATACAACTTAATTGTTCTTTTACACACCTATGCTTATTACATAGCACACATAACATCAAAAATCCCAGAAATACTTCCATTCTGTCACATTGAGAATATATTTTCCAGGTTCAACAGTGCCCATTAAGATCACTAAACAAATGTTGAACAAATATTTGTTGAGGGAATATTACTTTATAAACTGCAAGTTTCAAACTCACCTGAAAAAAAACTAAATAGCACAGTTATAATCAATCAGTATTTAAAACCTATTATGTTTCTGTATTTATTTCTCATATATATATTAGCAGAGGCCCAGTGCACAAAAATTTGTGCACTCAGGGGGGTCCCTCAGCCCGGCCTGTGCCTTCTCACAGTCTGGAACCCCTTGGGGGATGTCCACCTGCTGGCATGCCTGGCCAGCCTGGGTGAGGGGCAGAGGGCAGTTTCAGGCTGCCCACAGGCCCTTCAGGATTTGGGTCCCTACTGGGGTGCTTGACTGGAAACAGGTATCTGGGATTTATTTAACTTCTATAATTAAAACTTTGTTGCCTTGGTCCCCCATTCAAAGCCTGGGTTGCCCCTAGCAACCCAAGGTCCCAGTCCTGCAGGTATCTGGGGTTTGTTTATCTTCTATAATTGAAACTTTGTAGCCTTGAATAGAGCTCAGGGGGCGCAGGACCCTGGCTTCCTCATTGCCTGGGGCGATTCCAGCTTCATGGCTGCTGCCATCTTAGTTTAGTTAATTTGCATATCTGTTCCTGATTGGTTGGTGGGCATGGCTTGTGGGCGTGGTTTGTGGGTGTGACAGAGTGAAGCTCAATTTGCATATTACTCTTTTATTAGAATATATATATCTACCTAGATATAGATATAGATATAGATATATTAGCTTAAACTTAAATGTGTTGCTTTAGGTTATTTTGTTTACATCACTACAGAGTAAATAAAAAAGTTTATTTTAAATAGTTATATAAGAAATAAAGAAAGAAGTGAACAAAAGAGAAAAAGAAATAGGAGGAACAAAGAAAAAAGGAAGGAAGGAAGGAAGGAAGGGTGGAAGGGAGGAAGGAAGGAAGGAAACATTGTTCTATTGAATAGAAGCCAGAAAAGTAATGGTTTTGCAGAAAAGGCTGTAGACATGACAGTTTGGGAACAGTATTCCCAGAATACATGAAAAATAAACATCGCATCTCTAGCTTGCAGGTCTTTCTTGCATCACCATCTGGGTCATCATTACACTGTATTACATTTAAAAAGTATCTCCTACGCTCTACCTGGTTTGGCTCAGTGGAGCATCGGCCTGTGGATTGAAGGGTCCCAGATTCGATTCTGGTCAAGGACACATGCCTGGCTTGCAGGCTCAGTCCCCAGTAGGGGGCCTGCAGGAGGCAGTCAATCAATGATTCTTTCTCATCATTGATGTTTCTATCTCTCTCTCCCTCTCCCTTCCTCTCTGAAGTCAATAAAAATATATTATAAATAAATAAATAAAATAATCTCCTAAAATCCCCTTGATTCTTGCCTCATCTGTTTCTAATCCATTTGGCATAGTACTCTAAGGATTAAAAATCCACTGCACTGTGTTGATATTGTTCTTCTGCTTCAATTTTTTGTCATTGAAGAATTCAGATTCCTTACCATAGTTTAAATCGTCTTTCAAAATATGGCTCTTAAGTATCCCTCAAGTTTTATCCCCATAATTCCTTTTGATGAATCCTTGCCCAGTCCATAGCAAAGTGCTTACCATTCACTAATAAAATCTTGAGCCTAAGTAAGTGCCTTTATTTGGTGTTTCCTGTTAAAATACCTTTTCCTCTGTCCCTTCACCCTGAACCAAAATAATTTCCAAAGCTATATCAAATGATACCTCCTTTATGAAAACTTATAGGATAATCACATTTAGAAATGATCTTTTCTTATCTAACATCACGTACTTGCTTACGAAGTGTCTATGATTTTACAAGCACATAACTTATCTTTCTACTAGATTATAAGTGTCTTAAGGATAGGATATTCTTTTAATCACATAATTTGTTCCCTTATTTTGTCTTAGCATAGCAATTACAACAGTGCCATGAACTATAGCTCCAGAGAAAAGGCCAGTTCTAAAAAACAAATTTGAGAGTCCTAAGCACAAATTATTAAAACATTATAAAAGTGAGAGGACAAAATCATAGATGAGAGTAGTTTAAGTTAACATTTTGAGAATTTGTGTTTGGAGAAAATAAATTTAAATAAATTTAAGCAATATCTAAAATTCATATATTTAGTCACTTCTTCATTTATTCTACAAGTATTTATCATATAATTAATTATTCTGTGCCACGTACAATTAGAAATGTGAAAATACAGTCATAAGCAAGGCAGTAAATGTCTCTGTTTTTAAGAATTTACACTCTAGTAAAAGAAAGTAAATTTAAACCAGAAAAATAAGTATATAATGTAGTTTCCAGTATTGATAAATGTTATGAAAGAAATTAATGGGATAATAAGTGATCTATTTATAAAAAATACATGTTATTGATTTCAGTCAGGAAAAGGAATAGAGAGATAGAAACACATGGTATGCTTGTCAAAAATAGGCCACTTTGCCCAGCCAGTGTGGCTCAGTGGTTGAATGTAGACTTATGAACCAGAAAGTTCTGGTTTGATTCCTGGTCGAGGCACATTCCTGGGTTTCGGGCTCGATCCCCAGTAGAGTGATTCAGTGGTGTTTCTATCTCTCTATACTTTTGTTGTGCATAACTTTATTTTACCTTGGTGCTCTGTCTGTAAGGTCCTCCTTGCCAGTTTTAATGGTCCATAATTTCCAGTGGAAAGTCTGCTGCCAGATCCTTCCATTTCTAGTGTTAATGGCTGCTCTTGAAAACCTGCCCTGCCCTCCATCATCTAATTTGAGTCAATGAGGGGGCAGACAAACAGATGGTTGGCACAGGATGGGATGATTCACTGTTTGAAATCATGGTGAAACATTTTTGAAATTGGTGAGGGAGAGAGAAGCTTGACATTTGACAGAGCCATGTAAATTCCAGACAAAGTTCAGTTTAATTTTGACTGTTATTTTCCAGATGTAGTGATCATATGATTACAATTTTAAGATTATATCAAGAATATACCTTTTACCGAATGCACTCTAATCATTTTAGCAAAATTAGTTTGTTGTCGTGTCCATGTTAGGACTATTTTTGAAGTTACCTTGTTGTCCTAACTTATGTTTTTGTGCTTTCCATGACTAATTGAATACCTCCTCTGGTTCCACTCATGTGAAGCTTACCTGTTTTGCATAATCTGTCCCCATGTCATATACGTAACCTATTTCTTCACAAATTATGGCTCTAATGAACCTCAAACTACTTTGTAAGGGAATAAGAAAACTATGTATATTTCAGTTGCATTCTATTTATATTTTAGTGCCACAAATTTATGGCATGAGACTATATAACTAAGAAGTACTTATCATGGAACTAACTCATTGTGCAAATATAAAGATAATGATAAAAAAATAAAGTGTAGAATACAGATATTTAAAATATAAAACATTCTCAAAATTTGTTTACAGACATTTTCAATTGAAATAAAATAGAATAAAAGAAATAGTAAAGTCACCATAATGAGTTGATATCATCGGCCTTGCATTCTAGACAGGAGCAGTATCAACAACATGAGGGGGAAAATTGGATCGGTGGGGTATAAAAGGCTTCAGATATTACAATGCTTTGTAGTGCTCCAAAGGGCCGCATTACATAAGCAAATATAAAGGATTCTGTGACATTAAAATGTTGTGAGATGAGGGATTAGAAAAAAATATTTTGAAAGGTTCCTTAGGGGAATAAAATATATTTTAGAAGTTTGAGAAACCCTATTATAGATCAGTCAGGTCTTTCTCTGTGATGACAAATGATAATTTTATGGTCAACCTTTCAAGACATTTCCTTGTATCTACAATTATAAGTGCCTATCATGTAGTTTGTCAACATGATACATTGAACATCAAATAATAGTCACCAAATCTATGAACCCAATGGCATAATTTTCTTTGCAATAAGAATATTTTAAAGTTACATGAGAGAAAATGCCATCGATTTAATGATGCAGAAGTCATAAGAAAGGAGTTAATAAGCAGTGTTTAAACATGTACACGTGTACAGTGTTTTACATATAGGAAGGTTTTTGAAAGCCATTCCACATGGGATTTTCCTAAAGACATTTCTTAGCACTGAAAGCAGTTGTGAGAGGTGTGCTTTCTATAATTCCTTCATTGTCAATACTAATGTGATAGCAAAATTAATTAATGTAATAGCAAAAATAAACAAAATGAGGAACAAGAACACTAGAAATGAATAGTATCAGCTCTACAATTGCGTAAACAGAAAGCATAGCTGTGTGCACAGCATTACAAATTAATGCCTTACTATTTCTTGACTGTTTTCTATTGTATGCACTACAAGTATTTTAATCATAAGCCAACACAATTTGGAGGGTATAGAAGCAGTTCAAATATAAGGAAAAGATGACGAAAATTGTTGTTTATTTTCAGAGCTATAGTAAAATCAAGGTTAAAAATAAATAAATACATTGTGATTTTAGAGAGAGATTATAGGTGACCTTTTAAACATTCAGTTTTACTAAAGTGGTTGGGCCAAAGCAAGATTATAAGGCCCTGGTCCATAGTATACTTAATTGTGTTGATTTGTTTTAGTAAATTTCTAGAGCATAAAAAAAACACGATGCAAGAATTAATTTCGTTTATATGTAATTCCTGGTCAGGGCATTCTCCAACCATATGTAGAAAATGTGTGTGTGTGTTTCTGTTGTATATGCAAAACAGATATTTTTGAAATTTAAAGAAATTTCATAGGAATGAAGGCCTAATGTAACTTACTTTCAATAAATTAGTGTTATACAAAAAAAAAAAATCACAGAAAGGATATTTGAACAAATAATAGGTGGCAAGGAAATTAATTTTAGGATTGCCAGTGCTTGGAATGTCTCCACAAAGTAACAGACAGGTTGAATATGAACTATGCTCTGTCCAATTTGCCTTACACAGCTTTGGAATTTATTGTGCATTTCAAAGCAATAGAAAGCTTCAGGGAATTAGTGACATAGTCAGGGTTAAAAAACTAATTAAATTTACTACTCAGCCAGCTAAATTACAGTTCAAGTGAGTGTGTGTGTATATATATATATATATATATATATATATATATATATATATATATATATTTGAACAACATTTCTATGATATAACATTATATTCTTTGTATTTCTAATTCTTGTTCTCAACTGTGCTATTTTGGGGCATATTATTAAGTTCTTAAATTAGGTTAAAATCAGTGGGAACTACTTTGCTTAGACAGCTTCATAAATTTAATTTTTAAAATTTGCACATTATGTTTGTGAATGGTTATCCTATTGGATTCCCAAATTATATTAATCATAAGGTATCACAAATTAATTCAAAATAGTTGATTAATAGTTAAATAATATTGAAGAAAGTTGTAGTTGTACATATCTAAAATCAGATGGGTTGGAAAATATAAAAGAGAATCAGATAGAAATTATATAAATGAAAACATCAGCAATAGAGATGTAGAATATCTTCAATGAGACAATAGAGTCAAAACAACCCAAACAGCCAATGTAAGCATCAATGAACTTGAAGATAAGCCAATACAAATTATTAAAATTTAAAAGCAAGGAGAAAAATAGTTGTAAAAAAAGGAAGAAAGAAAATAAAAGGAATAAAGAACATCAGAATTCAAGATCTGGGAGACAATATCAAGCATTCTAATATATGGGCAATTAATGGAAATATGCTCAACATCATTAGTCATCAAAAAATTTCAAGTTAAAACCAAATGAGAAACTATCACATACTCAAAAGAATGCCAAAGACAAACAACCACATAAAACAAAACAGAAAACCAAAATTCTGAGAATCAAGTAATAGTGAAGAAGTAGAGCAACTGGAAGTTTCATACAATTCCGATGAAAGCAAAGATGTGCCAAAAGTTCACACATTTTGGAGAGCTGTTTGCCAAATTCTTATAACGTTAAACCTATCCTTCTCATATAACTTAGCGATTCCACTCCTGGGTATTTACTTAACATAAATGAAAACATATGTCATTTTCTATCTTTAAAAAAGTAAAAGAAAAGAAAAGGAAACCATGTAAATGAAATAAAAACTTGTATATGAATGCACAAAGGAGCTTTATTCATAACAGTAAAAAGCTGCTTAAACTCAAATGTCTATCATGCGGTGAATGATAAAAATTTGTGGTAAACTCATACAATGGAATACAATGTAATTTATTGCAACTCAGGGAAAAGAAAGAGGGAAGTATTGACATACAACACATGGATGAATCTCAGGTCCACTCTGCTGACTGAAGCTAGGTACTGAAGAGTGCCTACTGTATGACACCACTGATGCAAAATTCTAGTTGAAGCAAAGACATTTGGAGACAGAGAACAGCTCAGTGGTTTAGGAGGTTAGATCGAGATGAGGGATTCACTAGCTTGGGAAGCAAATGAACTTTATGGGTTGATGAAGATATTCTATAGTAATTGTGATAGTAACATTTGTGCAAATCTATTCAGTATGCTTAAAATTAGGGCATTTTTACATGTATGTTAGAGCTCAATATGGTTGACTTTAAGATTAAACAAACACACTGAAGTGAAGAAAGTCTTTACAAATTGGTAAGACTTAGTATTTCCTGAACAATTTAACTTAACCATTGTCCTGATACTTTGTTTTCTAAGTTCGTACCAATTTCATTAATATGAAATGTAATGATGTACAGTGCCTATATGAAGGGGAACAAGTAATGCTGGCTCACTATTCTCAGTCACTCTCCCACTAACTTATAGAAATAGTCTAATCATAGAAATTGTGGCTCCTGTACTTTTGTTATTATTTTCTAATATATTTTAGAAGTCATGTACAACAATTCTGCCCCTAGGCCATTAACCACTGTTATAATTATTAAAAAGAGAGTTTTTGTTTGTTTTGCTGTTGTTTTTAATTCAGAAAACATAAATGTAATCTGTAAACGCAATAAGCTAAACAATATTTTATAGATTTAGCAAGGATTTGTGTGTTTTTTAAATATTGATTTCAGAGGGGAAAGGAGAGGGAGAGAAAGATAGAAGCATCAATGATGAGAGAGAATTATTGACTAGCTGCCTCCTGCATACCCCACACTGGGGATCAAGCCTGAAACTCGGGCACATGCCCTGACCAGGAATCAAACCATGACTTTCTGGTTCATAGGTTGACACTCAACCACTGGACCATGCCAGCTGGGCTAGCAAGCATTTGTTGAATTGATTTAAATTTTCATAGTCATATTCTAAGAAGACTGAGTCTATTCATTTACTGATTTAAAAATTTTTCATTAAGCCCTGACCGGTTTGACTCAATGGATAGAGTGTTGGCCTGCGGACTGAAAGGTCCCAGGTTCCATTCTGGTCAAGGGCATGTACCTTGGTTGCGGGCACATCCCCAGTGAGGGGTGTGCAGGAGGCAGCTGATCGATGTTTCTCTCTCATCGATGTTTCTGGCTCTTTATTCCTCTCCCTTCCTCTCTATAAAAAATCAATAAAGTATATTTAAATATTTTTTCCATTAAGTGTGCTGTATATATTTTGTTAAATATTCTTCAGTGTTATAATAATAAAAAATACATAATTACACTCTCATTAAACTAAAATTTTCCAAAAAATTAGTGGAGATATGATTAGGAAATATAATAGTAGAGTATTCACAATAGGATAATTTGAATATTGTCTGAGTGTCAGTTTATTATTCTGACTTTTCTATTCTTAGAAAAAGCTCACAATTTACTGAAGGGAAAAGTCAGGTCAATTTTTTGTTACTTATCTGTTTCATGAAAGACAAGCAACATACAGAGTGGAGTTTGCTCCCATT
>PVJC01047756.1:0-12793 GCA_004026665.1 Murina feae
CTTTTTGGGAGCACAAGAGAATGGTTAAACAAACCAGAAATTCTGAAGAAAGTTCTAATAGCATATATAGAATAACATGGTTGATACTTACCTTCAGGAAATAAAGTCTATGCTGAGGCTAAAAGATACCTTTACTTTGAATTTTAAGATAAGCAGTTTTTGAGTTATTTTTAAACTTCTATAATTGAACTGTACAATCAGATATTGCTATATGGCAATTGTAACAACAAAGCACTATTACTACCTTATTTGACAGAAACAATTTTTATAAACTGTTCTGCACTTAGTTGTTTTTTAATGTCCTGAAAGTCTAGTCTTTTAAAGTTCATCTCATATTTCTCTCTTCCAGAGTCTAAATGTGAAATATTTTCCTAAATCAGTCTTTCGCCTAACAGCAAATGAAGACTACACCCCAAATTGTTTCATAGGAAAAATATTTTAAAAAGGCAGTATATATGAATTTCCCACACTATTTTAGACTCAGGTTAATTTGATAATTTTTTCTTATATCTGTAATTTCAATAACAAATATTAAGTGGATTTCCTGGTAACTGCAGGGGATCTAAAGTTTCCTTTCTAGAAAACACAATTAACTAATAAAAACCTCAGAATTCTTGTCCTTGCTCTAAAAATATTAGTTTAACATCAACAGACACCTGCCCTCTTGGAGAACTGTGTTGAGTGCCCACGGAGGACCGTCTGCTCAAAGTGATAAGCAGGGATCTGTGTGTGTTGGCAGTGGGCTGGGACCCTCCCTTAGGGCCGCCCAGGGTTTGATCTGGAGACTAATGATAGCAAGTTTGAGGGAATTTTTCCTGGACATGTACACTCCTGGTTTTATCAGAATTACAGAAAAGAAGTAAAACAAAACAGAAAAGTTACATCCAAGGAAAATCTGAGAAGAACCATTCAAATCGTGCGAGACACACTATACTTCAGATGTACTGGAAGGCTCACTGCTGTAAGGGCAGCCTACACATCCCCAAGCTCTACTATTCAGGAATCTTATTTCCAGGCACAGTGTCCTGGAGCATTTGCAATTTTTCAATTGGAACTCTCAGCACTTTCCTTTAAAAATAGCCTCCAGTCAGAACCTGAAATACTGATCTATTTTTCAATCCCCAAGTTGCTCCTTGGTCTACATAACATTGGACATTTCTGAACAAAGGGATTCTCAAGGCTGGCTGTGGTTCAGGCAAGTCCTAAACTCATGAAAGGGAAAATAAGTTATTCACAAAAGAAAAAAAAATTATGCCTTTCCTCAGTTGGAAAAAGATCTATTTCCCCCCTCTAATGTTGAATTATGTATTAAGTCAGTTCAAATTTTATTTTGGACCACTGATCTGTAATTTAATATTGGTTGTTTTTTTTAAATGAGAGTTTGGGTCTATTGTATGTCAGGTTGTTTACTAGAATAATAATTCAATGGGTAGAAGCATAAAATAGCGTTCCCCTTGTGTGACTGCTCACAAATGGACATGCTGTACTCTTGGCAAAGTTTACACGTTGCAGTTTAACAATGGCATTGTTGACAATAAAACACTTCAGTTAATACAAAACGATTCCTACATCTTAAATCATAGCTATATTCCCTCTGCTACTTTTAATAAGATAAAAAAATCTTCCTATAACTTACTTTTCAAAGTAAATTTCTAAAACATTTTAAAGCCCATGTAAGAGAAAAAAAATTTATGGAATTTTCCTTTAAAACTGCGTATCGTATTTCACCAATAGAGCTGATCAAAAAAGTGCAGAGCAACATTACAGTTCGCAAGTATTAAGAATACAGTGACCTCCGTTTCTAGGATCCCCTCCTTAGCGGATGCCACTGGGACACAAAGGCGCATTGTACACGAAAGGGCTGCAGGAGCCTGGCCTGCAGGACCACAGGCTAGAAGGTGCTGCTGAGCTGCATTTGTCCTTACCATCGCGGACTGCCATCCAGAATGGCTCTAGGCAAGCAGTTCCTCCGCAATCTTTTCAACAGATCCCCTGTTTTAACATCCACCTGTGCTACTGCAGAACAGTCTGACCTGGAGTGAGCCACGGAGCAAATAATAACACTAACTCCAGACAGAAAAAAATAGAAGCTCATTTTCCAGACTCTTGTGGGAATACCGGCCATGTCTGCTGAAAAGGACTCCAAGAGTTCAACGATATTGTAGACTCAAGTGTTTCTTTACACTCCACGTAATGGCTTTTCCGTTCTTGGTGTTTTATAACACACCGCTGAGCCATGATTTAGAAAGTGAGGGAAGTTTTCTCTCTCCCTCCCCTTCCCCCGCTCAAGTCGAATTACACAAAAGTTGTAACTGCAAAGAGAAATTCTAACAGAAAGCCACCAGGGCTGTTCCATGTAGTGTTCCTATGGAACACCACCACTGTGACTTCAGTGTGTGCTGACGTTCTTTATTTGGGAGGGACGTCATTTCTTTAGGCATTACGACCGAATTTCTTTCCTTTGGGTTTCGTTTTGCTTCCTTTTTGCCAGGGAATGACTGGCTCTCCAGTCTGCCTTATGGAGCCTGAGGTTGCATCCTTGCTGTCAGTTTCAACTCTGTTTTACCTTCTTTTGGCAAGGACAGGCAGGTCCTTTGGGGGACACCAGTGTGAAGCTGCATGAGCCCCTCTATTTCCATATGCAGGGGCACCTTCACAGTTTTCTGAGAGTAGAGATTCTGGCAATTCTCATCAATTTAATTCAGTAGATAGGCCAAATGGGTTTGATTGCATTTGGTCTACAGCCTAGCATAATAAAGATTACCTGAAAGAAATAGGGTTTAAACCTGTATCTAAGATTACAGAGGGAAAGAGTCAAACACCCGAGGACAAGATCTTGTTTTTCCCGACATTAAAAATCATGCTGTAAAAATAACGTACTTGGTTCTCTCATGGGAGTATATCATCAAATTGTTAGTACAGACACGGAGATATTATTGCCTCTAAACAAACACAGGTGTCAGGAAGCTTAAGCATATAAACAGGGGCCCTCCTTTTTGGTGTGTCTGCTTTAAAGTCTAAAAAGTACTGTTCTGGATCAACAGAACAGGCCTGGTGCCGGTGTGGCTCACTCCCTACTCCACGTTCGGCTGGGGACATACTTGATCCGTGGCTGAAGTTAAAGTGCCCTCAACGAAGTCCTGCTTTTTAACAGTGGATAGTAAACTGGAGATGGCATGTTGGAATGGAGGTCTTAAAAGAAGCTGGGGTCCTCAACGAGCAAGAGAAGACCCCTCAAGAGAGAGGAAGCAAGAAGCCAAGAACCACCAGTGGTTTGTTTCTCTTCAAGAAAGGAGGCTAAGGTGCAAGACACTTGCGTGAGCTCTTACTTCAAGTTCCCCAACAGGAGCTGAGTGACCTCCCCCCGCCCCTCACCCGAATACATCTCTGTTGAAATGAGAAGTGGAGCCAACACTAATGTTGCCAACTTAAAACACAAAGGGCTTGGTTGCAAGCATTTAAGAGCATGTTGATATTAGCTTCCCACGGTTTTAGAGAAGCTGAGAACTGACGTTTACCCAGGATGAACCCCATGCCACGTTTCCTCAGATGAACCCCACGGCGACCTGGGGTGGTGAGCCTTATGTGACAGATGTGGAAGGTGGGTTCCAAAGAAGGTGAGTAACTTGCTCAAGGTCACACCATCTAGAACATGGAACCGCCAGGATCTTAACTCAGGAGGCCTGTCGAACTTTAAAGCCCACATTCTATCTCAAAAGCTTCATCCTCATGAGAGATTTATGGAATAGAATTTTATCCTGGGGAACTATGAAATAGACACAAATCCAATAACTTTTTAAATAAAAAAAAATCTTGTTTTTAAGTTAAGATACATTATGTTCTCTTTTTTAAAAATTTATAGTCTCAATTATCCCTTTCCTCTCATCAAAGATTCACCTCTGTGATAAACAATGGGATTCTCAATAATGTGAAATTATCACAATGTCCAAAAAAGAAGAAACTGAAACAACTATTATATATATTAAAACTTGAAATATTCAGGAATTACACACACACATACACACACACATATATGACACAATATACTCTATCTTCTAATCTAATAAAAGAGTAATATGCAAATTAACCCTCACACTGTTACACCCACAAGCCATGCCCACCAACCAATCAGGAGCTGATATGCAAATTAACTAAACTAAGATGGTGGCAGCCACAGAGCTGGAGTTGCCCAGGGCAATGTAGGAAGCCAGGGCCCTTTGGGCCCTGAGCTCTACTAAAGCCTACAAAGTTTCAATTATAGAAGATGAATAAACCCTAGATACCTGCCAGGCTGGGACCTTGGGTTGCCAGGGGCAACCCAGGCTTTGAGCGAATGACCAAGGCAAGAAAGTTTCAATTATAGAAGTTAAATAAATCCCAGATACCTGTTTCCAACCAGGCACCCTTATTCAGGCTGGCCAGGCATGCCAGCAGGTGGACATCCCCCGAAGGTTCCCAGGTTGCGAGAGGGCACAGGCTGGGCTGAGGGACCCCCGCTGAGTGCACAAATTTTTGTGCACCGGGCCTCTAGTATATCCATAAAATACAAGCTGAAAAAAATTACATCCTATTCTTTTATGGTATTTTTTTATTTTTACATTTAAAAAAGTATATCAAACTGTAAAATAACATGCTAAATTACAAAGAAAGTCTTTATGACTCAGAGAGATGATGAAAATTTGGAACATATAAGAACACAGACACATTATATTTCTTTAAGAGTTTAACCCTTCCCAGTTGAGAAGTTTTCAGTATCTGGTCCGCTTTTTAAATGTCTCCATTTCCTCCTCACACATGTTTTTGAAGAGTCATGAGCAGGCAGCTTTCTCCTGTATTTTCCCAAGTAGACAGTCTCCCAGCTGCACATGGGTTTTCCCATTGCCCCAATATTCAAGATCTGGGCAAAGTTTTAATTACTAATTTGAGACAGAGGTGGCATTTTAAAATGTAATACATTTTGCCCTTTTCACAGACCATGCAGAATGAAGCCTCAGTATGCTTGAAAAAAATCTCTTAGCAACGGAGAGTGGAGCTGGCCAACAATGGAAGATTCATTGATTTAGCTGGAGTGTGTAAGACTGTCTGCCAAAAGGTCTGAATAAACTCACATTGCTAGACACTACGGTAAAACGTACCCTGACCTCTTCGAAAACTCTATCAGAGAGGGAAGCTTTCCAACAACTCACGGGCATCTGGAAATACACTTGAATGATATCTAGCTTTTACATTAATCGATAGACTTTCTTAAATTATTATTTTCACCTAATTAGTTAATATGTGCCACTAATTGAAGATTTCCAAGGGGACGACGACACCACTGTGTTTTTCGGCACAAAAATAACAGTTACACATTCAATTTAAATCTGAAAGGAGGTTTTATGAAATCTGAAATGGAAAGAACTGGCAGGTTTTTTTTTTTTTTTACAATACTGACAAGAATTATGCAAGATTACTCTAAACAATAATTTGCACATTTAAATTGGTAAATCTCATGCAACAGTACCTGGTGTCGTTTAGTTTATGCTTATATGTAGAGATTATATCACAGCCTCCTATCTTATGTTCACATAAAATTCAAAGGAGTTCAGTTTTTTTGCTTACATCTGTCATTTTTCTCCTCCAACATCCTTTTTAGGGGGATAATTTCTCCTGGTTTAGAGCTCGAAGACAATACACATGGAATTTAAATCGTTTGCTTGAGCTCATAGTTATTCAAAGTTTATAATATAGATTTTCAAGTTAAAGATTGGGAATTAGATCCATTGGACTCCTTCACCAATCATAACTTCTGCAGCAATATTAAAAATAATCAATGAGCCCTGACCGGTTTGGCTCAGTGGATGGGGCATCAGCCTTTGGACTGAAGGGTCCCAGGTTCGATTCCGGTCAAGGGCATGTGCCTTGGTTGCGGGCACATTCCCAGTGGGGAGTGTGCGGGAGGTGGCTGATGAATGTTTCTCTCTCATTGATATTTCTGGTTTTCTGTCCCTCTCCCTTCCTCTCCGTGAGGAATCAATAAAATATATTAAAAATAATCAATGAAACAAAATCCTGTTTTCCAGTATTGGACAAAGACATATTCTTTTGCTCTTAAAAAAATACCCATTCTCCTCCCTTTCTCCTCCTCACCTTCCTCTCCTTCTTTTTCTTGCAGTGTTTTTTGGTAAAATACTGAAATAATAAAGATTAATTGAAAGATCCTCCCTCCATTTCTGCTCTTTCCCTCAGAGCTAAACACAGTTACCAAGTTGCAGTATTCTCTTTCATATTGTTTTCTGGGCATTTACATAATTATATGAATACATTTAAAATATATAATTTTGAATTGTTTTCTCTCTCTCATCTATTCTCACACATTGTTCTATAAATTAGTTGAAATAAAACACTTCTTGGAAATATTTCCGTATTTGTACATATAAATCTATTTCACTTAAAAATCTTTATAAGTATTTCATAACATGTATCTTATTTTCTGAAATGGTACAAATTACACACATTCACTAAAAAGTAGCTGTTCTTTCAGCATAAGCTAGGTGGATAAGCAGAATGAAACAGAAATGTATGAAAAAGTATAGATGAGTGGGGATTTTTAATTTCTTACCTCCTTTACAGATGACAAATCTATGACTCTGACAGGAGCAGAATCAATAAATAGACGTGTGCCCTGCTGGGTGCTCAGTGGGTAGAGCAGCGGCCTGCACACTGCAAGACCTGATTCCTAGTCAAGTGGGCATACCTGGGCTGCAGGTCCAACCCCAGGTCGGGGCGCGTGGAGAAGGCAGCCAATGGCCATGTCCCTCTTTCTCTGTCCCTCCCTGTCTCCCTTCTACCTTCTCTAAAAATCAATGGAAAAAATATCCTTGGGTGAGGATTAATAGCCACAACAAAACATTAAAAGTAAAAATAAGTAGCCATGCTACATTGGAGATCTGGAAGCGGTACAAACTGAGTACTAAAGTAAAAGGAGGGGGCCATGTCAACTGGGGGGTCACAACAGGAGTAGAGAGCTTTCAGGAGCAAAGCTGGATAAAACCATGATGATCCCCCTACCATCATGGAATTAACCGCTGAACTCTACCCTCCATCTTCATCTCCTTCTTTTTATTCCCACAATCACTGTCAGTCCAGACCCTCAGTGTTTCAGTATAAATTACTTCAGGAGCCCCTAAGCCAGTGGTTCTCAACCTGTGGGTCGCAACCCCTTTGGCAGTCGAACGACCCTTTCACAGAGGTCGCCTAGGACCACCCTGCATATCAGATATTTACATTACGACTCATAATAGTAGCAACATTACAGTTATGAAGGAGCAACGAAAATAATTTTATGGTTGGGTCACAACATGAGGAATTGTATTTAAAGGGCCAGAAGGTTGAGAACCCCTGCAAGTGGTCTTCCTGAGTCCAGTGTTTTGACCTTCTAATCCACAGCAGAAATATTCCCAAATAGCAAGTTCTAATCATGTCCTGGGACTAACAAAACACCTTCATTATTTCCCCTTGAACTGAAACACAGAACAAAGCTTAACCATGTCAGTATGGCACTCATAGTCTAACCTCCCAATGACTCTCTTGTTATTTTCAGTTCTAGTCACATCCAACTTCCTACTGTTCTGTAGAGATTCCCTGCCACACCTCTATGCTTTTTCACACACTGCCAACACCTTTCACCGTTCTCCATCTGGAACTCCTACCTATTATCCCAGACCCAGCTCAAGCACTGCCTCTTTTGTGAAGGGTACCCGATTCCCACAGCAGGTGTTCACTTCCGTGCTTCCAAAGCAGTCAGCATTCACCTTGACGGCACCTTGTGCCGGTGCGGCATCATTTGTGATGCCTGTATGAGCTCTCAGGGCTGTGTGCAAGACAAGCTGCTTGTTAGGTGAAACCAGTTTGGAAGTTCCTATGCTAAAATGTCATCAAAACTTAAAACCATTGCCCTGGCTGGTTTGGCTCAGTGGATAGAGCGTCGACCTGTGGACTGAAGGGTCCCAGGTTCGATTCCAGTCAAGGGCCTGTACCTGGGTTGCAGGCACATCCCCAGGAGGAGGTGTGCAGGAGGCAGCTGATCGATGTTTCTCTCTCATCGATGTTTCTAACTCTCTATCCCTCGCCCTTCCTCTCTGTAAACAATCAATAAAATATATTTAAAAAAAAACTATTGAACATGGCTCATTATTTCACTAGTCTTCCTCCCTACATGAGATGTTGTGTTAAAAGTTAACTGGGCAAATCCAATGACTATTGTAATCATAAAAATTCTCTTGAGGATATAAAAAGATACATACAGAGGAATTCCTTAACATCTGTCTCCTTTTGAGAAAAGGAAAAAATGAGATTAATATTGAATATTTTTAGGTTTAGCTACCAAATGTGATTTAGTTTGGAATGTATAATTGGAATACATTTTAAAGGATAAATTTGCTATGGTAGGCATGACCTAGTCCCAGGAAAATTTTGATTCTCAATTTTACTGAACTTTATTCCATAAGTAATTAATTCTTTGCTTCTCTGATGGCACACCAAAGCAAGTAAAGCAACGAGGGAAAAAACACACCATTTACTTCTGATGTGACAAACGTGGGGAATATGGACCAACAAGGTCCTGGGGAGGGAGGGAGACACCACATAAGCCTAGTTATTATCAAAGAGGGACTGGGCTGTAGGAGACGGGTATCATTCATCCACAGGAGTGAGATGGTGTCTTAAGACCCAATTCTATCCAATTATATTATTCAGAGGTCCTGTGACTAAGCGCCTGGCAGGGGCCCAGACCTGCCAGTTTTGGTCTAGCCCACAGACAATCACAGCATCACAAAAACCACTGTGCGACCTGCGCAAACATTCACCACTGTCACCCACAAAACAGGTCAATACCAGTACAACAGAGAGGCAAGGGGCTGAGAAATAGCAATAAACTATCATGAATTGCCCCAATTAAATTTTCACAGAGCTTTTTAGAACAGAATTATTGAAATAATATAAATTAAGTAGGCTCGGGGAGGGGTTTTCTTTTGCTTTGTTTTTGCATGCTTTTAAAAGTAATTAGCTTCAAAAAGTCGTAAGAGGAGCTAGAACAAAGAATTACAAATTAAACATCTGAACAATTGCAACAAATAGCTTTGAATAAGATTTTAAAACACACTACAAGTGTCAAGGTCAAGTAAGACAAAGAAAAGACCTCCCAGAGCTGGAAAAACCATGAGAAGGATAAGGACCTGAATGTGGCAGGATGCTCCTTGGCCCGACAAAGTCAATGCTGGCCCCTGACTGGGGCGATTATCACACTGAGTTGTCATGATGTCTGCCTTTCATTCTGGGTCCCAGCCATTAGCAAAATGACTGCTCAGGGTACATGTGCCTAGATCCAGATGCCAGGACAGCAGACGATTAGTTCTCACGGCCCCTACCTACAAAGACTGAAAAAGACATCTGCAGTTTCCAATAGCTGTCATGATGACAACGGCTGAGCCATTTGCGGGCAAACCGCCGTGTTTCAGTACCACTCTGCGGCTCTGCCTGGAGACTGCTGCTGAGGCATCCTTAGAAGTATTCTGCTCATGCTGGCTTTTGCCGGGAGAGGGAGGAATCTTAAAGAAACCAGAGACAGATCAGCTGACACCTCGGCTTTGGCACAGATGGGGCCGATGTATAGCTGGAAAAGGAATTAGAAAGGGATGAAAACAGAATCTTCACTCCACCCAGGCCTGAGGAAATGTTCTGCACGGATACAGTCAGAGCTTCCTTCTAATGTACCTGCCAACGTAGCTGTACTTGTAGAATTTAGGAAACAAAGAGGCATTGGACTGATTTCTTAATGCCTTAATATACCACATTCCAGGCATAGTATTAGTGGTAGGAAATGGAACTTTTAAAAAATTAATTTTAAAATATTTTGTTTTAAGCCTGGAATGGTCTCTCATTTACTATAAACTACCTTTATCATTGAGCTCTGACAACAAGAACTTATTGAGTGTGAAGCCTACTATACCTTGCTAGGTGTTCTAACGCTGTTAGCTAAATGATACTGATAAACACAAAACAGTCTGCTGTTAGACACACTGACTTTCACCTTTTAGAATGATCTATACTGATGGTTTTCCCTCTTAGCAAACCACAGTGTCTCCTTCACTTAGGGGAAGACCACCTTCCTACGACTATAGTCTCTCAGTCATTATTGCCTCTGTGCATTGCTTAGTCCTCCCCCTCTCCAAAAAGTCCTCTCCTCTTCTTCACTGCCAATTACTAAAATGTAGCTCAAACTTCCCTTTTGCTTCTCTCCTAATCCCATATCTTCCCACTGTCCTCATGTTGAGGGCATTTGTTGACGATGCCTCTGCCATCAGGGGGAGGGAAATGAGATGGGTGGAGAGGACACTCTCCATTCCTGAGAAAGAACAAAGCTGGTTCCCCAGGGAATAATGAAGCTTCTCAAGAAAAACACAAATAGCCCTGACCGGTTTGGCTCAGTGGATGGAACGTCGGCCTGCAGACTCAAGGGTCCCAGGTTTGATTCCGGCCAAGGGCATGTACCTTGGTTGCCAGCACATCCCCAGTGGGGAGTGTGCAGGAGGCAGCTGATCGATGTTTCTCGCTCATCGATGTTTCTAACTCTCTATCCCTCTCCCTTCCTCTCTGTAAAAAATCAATAAAATATATTAGAAAAAAAGAAAAGAAAACACGAATAGTAAATATGCATAAAATAATGTGAGAAAAGGTTACTTCATTAATGTATTCTGAAATACATTGGAGTAAAATATAAAATAAATCCATCACTGTATACACATGGGTCGAATTAATAAAATTAAAGAATTTCTTTTAATGATCTGTAATATTACTTAGAATCTACATATCATCTCGCCACATGACTATTACCATTATCAATCCACAATTCATTTTGATGGAATCATGACAGCTCAGTGCCCTATAAATAACGGAACCAAGTCTCTGATATCAGGAAGTAAAGGAAGGTTGCTTGTAGTTTTACCATATAAGGACCCTAGATCGCCGTCCTGTGAACCTGTGCCTTTGCACATATTTTTTGCAGCTGCTGATCCGCTTCAGAACCAAAGCTGAGAGTTGAAAGTTTGGATTCCTGTGTGTTGTGATAATCATCTGGGGTTTGGAAATGCCTTCAAGAATCGAATGCTCTGGCACTTTAACACGGCTTCTGGTAAAACAACTTAACCTCCGGAGTCAACTGTTCCGTGGAAGTCCAAGACCAACAGAGCAAAGAACACTGCTTTCTGTAATAGTTAAACTATGGCACTTCCCTCTCCTTCATCAAATAAATGGGTTTATTTTGTGAAGATTCTGAGGTGGTTTATGATAAGTAAAACAGAGAATAGAAGCATAGTGTAGAAAACTGGATGCTCCAGATACTTATCACTGCAAGTCTTTCCTAGATGTGTTTCTTTATTCTTTCACACAATTTTCTCTTCCAAAACTCAATCCTGAAAAAGAAACAAACTACCAAAGTCAACCATTTAGCCGAAGAGACTGCAGATTGAGGATGAGTAAAGAAACTACAGAGCTCAACTTCACCTTTTCCTACACGCTTCAGAAGAGACAAACGCAATGACTGTGCATGCGTGTTTAAGTTTCTCAACAGGTCAAATGCAAAAAGAAGTGTTTATTTCTACTGAATGCTCACTAATTCTCTACTGAGTTTCCAGACATTTTTTAAAACAACATTTTAAAATGTGTTCTCTACTAAAATAATAATGAATGATCTCTACTGAGTGCTCACCGTGTGTCAGGCAATGTGCCTTTAACTTCCAAAATAATTATCATCCTTTTCTTTTTATGATGAGTAATTAATAGAGTAGAACAGTGAAACTGGCTTAGAGAGAAGCAAATAGAACAATGAAATAGAAGGGAGATCCCAGAAACAGACCCACACATTCATATAGGGACACAACTCCTGGCAAAGAAAGCATTGTAGATGAGCAGGTACAGAACAGACTGTCCAATAATGATGCCAGAAAAGTCCGTTCTCCACGTGGGAGGGAAAGAAATCGAATTCCTTCCTCATACAATACACAAGAATACATTTCAAATGAAAGTAAGAACTTAAAATTTAAAGGCAAAATTCTAAAACTTTTAAAAGACAACATAAGGGATCTGACTACGTTAAAATTAAGAGGTTTTGTTCATAAAAAAATACCATAGAGTGAAAAGACAAGCCACAAACTTGGAGAGAATATTTGCAAAACATATGACCAACAAAAGCTGTTTCCAGAATATATAAAGAACTCCTCTGAAAAAAGGAAAACAACCCAACAGAAAAATGGGCAATCAATAGACACAGATTAAAGAAGTGGAACAGACCCAACAGTGTCTGGCACAAGGGAGGTACTCAAACAGTATTTGTTGAATGAATGAAAACACAAATGGCCATAAACACACGAAAAGATATCCAACCTCCCTGGCAATCAGGGAAATAAAAATGAAAATCACAACGGGATGCCATTTCATATTCACTACCCTGGAAAAATCTAAAATCCATCAAATGTTGGAGGGGATGGGATACCGTGGACACCTTCACCCACTGCATGTGGAAACAGAAACAGGAACCATCACTTTGGAAAACATTCTGGCATTACTTAATTAATATAGCTGAAAACATATATACCTTACTAGAGGCCCGGTGCACGAAATTCATGCACTCAGGGAATGGGGGCCCTCAGCCTGCCCTGCACCCTCTTGCAGTCTGGGAGCCCTCAGGGGATGTCTGACTGACTGGCTTAGTGGTGCCTCCAAGGCAGGAGAGGCTCCTGCCACCGCTGCTGTGCTA
>PVJC01047757.1:0-12794 GCA_004026665.1 Murina feae
GGCCTGCTTGGCATCTGCCCAGGCCCCTTGCAGGGCATCGGGGAGTGGGAAAGAGGCAGAGGGGGTCAGGGGCCTGCTTGGTGGCTTCCCAGGCACTTTGTGGGGCACTGGGGAGTGAGAAAGCAAGGCAGCAGGGGACTGGTGAGTGGGAAAGAGGTAGCAGGGGTGTCTTGGCCTGCTTGGCAGCTTCCCAGGCCCTTTGAGGGGCATTAGGGAGTGGGAAAGAGGCAGTGGGGGTCAGGGGCCTGCTTGGTGGCTTCCCAGGCCCTTTGCGGGGCACCGGGGAGTGGAAAAGCAAGGCAGCAGGGGACTGGTGAGTGGAAAAGAGTCAGCGGCCTGCTTGGCAGCTCCCCAGGCCCTTTGGGGGGCACTGGGGAGCGGGAAAGCAAGCTCTTAGGGGCTGGGGGCCTGCTTGGCGGCTCCCCAGGTCACTTCCGGGGATCGGGGAGCAGGAAAAGGCTGGCCTGACCATGAAGTGGGGTTTTCCCTGCTTCCTGGTGGCTGGAGGAAGATGGGCAGTAGGCAAGCTTGGGAAGCAGGCAGCACCCAGCCCTGGCCACAGCTCAAAAAAAGAGAACAACATGCAGGGGAGGGCAAGAGTTTGAGAGATCAACATAGAGGGGATGCCTGCTCCAAGCCTGGGGGCAGGCCCCCAGCAGGTAGACACACACAGGAGCACTGCTCCGAGCCTCAGATGTGGCTGGGGGCAGGTCCCCAGTGGCGACACATACACACACACACACACACACACACACACAAAGTGCCTGGCAGACTGGGGCCATCATAGAACATCCACTGAGGGGTTCCAGACTGTGAGAGGGGGCAGGCTGGGCTGAGGGTCCCCACCCTCCCTCCCCTCCCCCCGTGCACGAATTTCGTGCACCGGGCCCCTAGTGAAAATTATAAAACCACATCTCCTTTCCCAATAACGCAATGTACACTGATGTTTTCTTGGTTTCAACCAGTCCTGACGTTTCAGAAAGGAATGCAAGAGCAGTTTTCACACAGTATTATATCCCTTTTCCCATTGCAAATAATTTCTGTTTCCTTTGAAACTCTTTGTTTCTTTTAATTTTAACAAACCTGACTCTTACATTCTGAGGATGATTAAAAATATAAATGTGATGTTTGCAAAGTTTTCTTCTGCAAATAAGCTTTATTGATTGTAATAGCCGAAATAGTCACAACTTCTCAAGTAAATATTCTTCATACTCTATCCCAAGAGGTGAGAAAGAGAAGAAATGGAAACAATTCTAAAAGCATTTTGACTGCAAGTTGGAGCTGGAGAATAATCAAAGGGATAATACACTGACACTCATGAGAATAGTTTTCTCCAAATCCACTATCATTTCACCACTAGAAGTAATTTGAGTTCTCACTGCTCCAATTTTTGTATTTATAAAATGGGGATAATATTTGCCATAAGGCTTAGTTAATGCTTGAAAATGATTTTGAGGTCATTGAGAAAGAAGGAGAATAACAACTATTATTCTACATTGAACTTTGAAATTCAAACAATAAAACAAGAGGAATCTACACTCTCTCAGCAACAAACCAGGTGAGAAGGCCTTTTCCTACTATTAAGCTGATCATGGTCATGACAAATGCATTTTGGACTTAGATATTGTCAAGTACTTTGCAAGCATTTCCTTTATGGTTTTTATTCCATCTCTTGCAGATGGAACAACAAAAAAGAAAATCCTTCAAATGTTGTCACTCTAGGAGTGAGAAAGCTTTTTCCATAAAGACTCAGCTGGTAAATATTTTAGATTTTGCAAGCCACATATGGGCGTGTGATCACACAAGATCATGATCATGAGAGACGTTGAAAATGGGACAAATAATTGCCAGTAATCATTTCCATTTTTAATTTTCCCATAAAAATCACTAGCATCTCTTCTCTCTCATTTTATTTTAATCAGATTTGGTCAGTAAACACTTAGGTAGAATTTGCAACCTACCTATTTGATTTTATTGGTTAAAAAATACATCGTTTTTTAAAATAATACTGTTGCTTTCAAATTCTGTTTGGCTTCCCAACAATAACTTATTAAGTCAAGCTGGTTTAGTTCAGTACCCCAAACACAAGCCATCCAGTTTCATTCATACTTTCTATTTTGTTTTGCCTCCTGCTTCATTACTTGTGTTTCCTCGTGAGCCTTTAAAGAAAATAATGTTATTCCTTCAGTTGTGCAAATTGAAAGCCTATTTTTTAAAAAAAATTGTGTCCCAGCCATTTTGACTATCCTTTTCTATTCCCCTCTTCATTTATTTAATCAATAGAGACTATAAATTAGCCCCCATCTCTCTCCTGAGTACAGTTGTAGCAGGCTATTATATTCTTATTAACACTTTAACACACATTTAGCACACCAATGATAGTTTACCTCCACGTTTACTTTTCAGTTTACATCTCATTGAAGAATTTTTCTCTAAAGTACTTTATATAAAGATTCCTACTCAAGTATTCTTTTAAAATAATACAAAGTAGAAACAGAGACTTTCACAATTTAAGTTGCTGGAGTTTACAAAGTGGTATTTTAAATATTTTTGCTTCCTTGTGGTTAAGATTAAGATTTTTAAGATTGTGAGCTTCTTTAACTGAGATGGACTTGTACACTTAAAACAAAACATTTCTCATAAATCCATTTAAGTGAATCAAACATTTCTGATTTTTGGTTAATACAAAAGTAATTATGAATATTATGTAATAGAAACAGAAAAGGCACTTAATTTTAACATTTAAGTGTACTTTTAAAACTTTTAAGGCATTTTTTTTCTGATTTTCCTTGCCCTGCAGATTACACCTCAGAAATAAGCCTAATCAGTCCTGACACATGGAAGTCACACTGTCACAGTTTTCTCCAGTTCATGCTATAATTGGAAATCAGTCAACTGTGGAAATCTCTTCACAGCACTATGATTTGGCATTATATCCTCAGCTCTTTTGGAGGGCTGATAAAATAGTGAGCTCTATGAGGAAGCTCTGTAGCTTCGATAAAACTGCTACTGAAGACACCTCCTATTATATTGTTCAATGTCCCTACACAAATTCTCACATTTCATGTTTTTCTCAAGGTTCCAAGCAAGAAAAGAGTCTTCCCTCTTAATGATTTTATTTAATCTCTTATAATTTAAAAAGAGTTTTAAACTAATAAACAAATTCAGCAAAGTTACAGGACATAAAATGAATATACAAAAATGAGTTCCATTTTTATACACAATAAACATTCTGAAATGGAAATTAGGAAACATTCCCATTTACAATAGATTCTAAAGAATAAAAATATTCAGGTATAAAGTTAACCACATTAAAGCCTTGTATAGTAAAAACTACAAAACATTGCTGAAAGAAATTAGAAAGACATAAATAAATGTAAGGACATCCCATGTTTAAGAATCAGAAGAGATAATCTTGTTTAAATGTCTATATCACTGAAAGAAAGCTACAAACACAATACAATGCTTATCAAAATCCCAAAGGCATGTTCTACAGAAAAGTAAAATCAATCCTGAAAAGTATACGAAACCACAAGAATCCTGAAGAGCCAAAATAATCTTGAACAAGAACAAAGCTGGAGGCCTCACACTTCTTGACTTTAAAACATATTACAAATCTTTAATAATCAAAACAGTATGGTATTGACATAAAGACAGACATACAGATCAATAGAATAAACATACACCAGAGAGTCTAGAAATAAACACACACATAAATGGTCAAATGATCTTCAACAAAGTTTCCAAGACTACACACTGGGGAAAAAATAATCTCTTCCATAAATGATGTTGGGAAAATTTAATATCTGCATGCAAACAAAACAAAAAAAAAGAAAAAGAAGTTAAATCTTTATCTTACATCACACACAAAAATCAACTCAAAATGGACTGAACACGTACATGTAAGACCTAAAACTATCAAAATGCCCAGAAGGACACATAGGAGGCAATCTTCGTAAGATGGCCTGGGCAATAATTTCTTGGACATGACGCCAAATGCACAGCCAACCAAAGCAAAACAGGCAACTGGCATTACAGCAAACTGAAAGACTTATGCACAAAAGGGAATAAGCAAGAGTGAAAAGTCAACCTATGGGACAGGAGAAAATATTTGCAAACCATCTGTCTGATAATGGGGTTAATATCTAAAATACTGTATACGAGGAAATCCTACAGCTCAATAGCAAATAAGTAAACAAGTAAATAAATAACTTGAATAAAAATTGAGCAAGGGACTTGAATAGACGTTTCTCCGCAGAAGACATACAAATGCCATCAGGTACGTTAAATGATGCTTAACATCACTAATCATCAAAAAAACGCAGATCAAAAGCACAGTCAAATATCATCTCACACCTGTGATGATGGTCATTATCCAAAAAGGTAAAATAAAAATAATAAGTGTTTGTGAGGATGTGGAAAGTTGAAACAAATGCACTGCTTGTTGGAATCTAGAATGGTGTAGCTACTGTGAAAAACAGGGAGATCCCTCCAATAATTAAAAATAGAACTACCAGATGATCCAACAATCCCACTTCTGAGTATATATCCAAAAGAACTGAAAACAGGGGTTCTGAAAACAATATTTGGACTCCCATGTACATTGCAGCATTATTCATAATAGCTAAGAGGTAAACAACTTAAATATACACCAACAGATAAACATGGTATATACATAAAATGGAATATTACCAGCCTTTAAAATGAAGGAAATCTGTCATATACTACAATATGCATATAAACTTGGAGGATGGTATGCTAAGTGAAATAAGACAGTCAAAAAAGGACAAATACCGAATGGTTCCATTATATGAGGTACCTAATGTAGTTGAGCTCATATAAGCAGAAAGTAGAATGGTGGCTGCCATGGACTTAAGGAAGGGGAAACAGGGTATAAATTTTTCAATCATGCAAGATGAAAAAGCTCTAGAGACCTGCTGTACAGCATTGTGCTTATAGCTAACAATACTATGTTGAACACTTAAAAACTTGCTAAGAGGGTAGAGCTCATGAATTGTTTTTTTTTTACCAGATTAAACTACAAAACTTCTAGAGAAAAACAAAAGAAAAAGTCTTTGTGACCTAGAGTTAGAAAAATATTTCTTGAATACAACACCAAAAGCATGATCTATAAAATAAAAATTGAACTATATCAAAATTATGTACTTCTACTAATTTTTTAAATGCTTTTATTGATTTGGAGGGGTTGTTTTCTTTTGAGAGAGAGAGGAATGGAGAAGGATAGAGAGATAGAAACATCAATGAGAGAGAAACATTGATCAGCTGCCTCCTGCACACCCCCTACTGGGTCTGGAGCCCGAAACCAGGTATGTGCCCTGACTGGGAATCTAACCAGTGACCTCTTAATTCATGGGTCAGCACCTAACCACTGCACCACACCAGTCAGGCTATGTACTTCTATTCTTTGAAAGACACTGTTGAGCGGGTTAAAAAACAAGCTGACAACTTGAAAAAAAATATTTTTAAATCACATATCTAATAAAATATTTGTATCCTGAGTAAAGAATACTGAGAACATAACAAAAATGAATAGACAAATCACCAAACAAGATAGACATATTTAAATGAACGGTACACCAAAAAAATCTATGAAATAAGCACATAAATATATATTGTACTCAATATCATTAGTCATTAACATAATGGAGGCCACTAAACACTTACCAGAATTTCTTAAATATTTTCACAATACAAAGTGATGGTGAAGCTGTGAAGTAATTAGAACTCTTATATACTGCTAGTCAGAATGTAAAATGTCACAAACACTTTAAAAACAATTTAGGTAGTTTTTAAAATAGTTAAATATAGATATGCTATATAACCTATCTATTTTATTACCTAAAAAAGTGTCCATACAAACACTTGTGCCTCATTCAGAGCAGCTTTATTAACATAAGTCAAAACTCAAAATATCCCAAATGTCCAGCAATAGGTAAATGGATAAAATAAACTGAAGTATATTTCTACCTAGTAATACTACTCAGAATAAAAAAGAAATGAATCTTGAATGAATTTACTTACTGGATGAATCTTGATATAATAATTATAATGCATGAAAGAAGCCATAGAGAACATACTGTATTATGCCAGTTATATAAATTCAATAAAATGCAAACTAATCTACAGTGGCAGAAAGCAGACCAGTGATTGCTTGGGGATGGGGATGGTGTGCAATGGGGTGGGAACAGTTGTAATCCTGTATTTTAAGGCAGCACAAGGAAACTGTAGGAGGCAGTTGTTATGTTCCTTATCCACACTCTGATGAAAGAGTTGCAGATATGTATATATATATATATATATATATATATATATATATATATATATGTTAAAACGCATCGAATTGCAACCTTAAGTATAGTTGGTATGTTATACAACTGCATCTCAATAAAACTGTTAAAAAATTTCTCATATAGCTCTGAAATGATCTTACTAGTGCTTAGAAAGGGAAAGGGGAGACCTGAGACTAGGACTTCAATGAACAAGCAACTTGTAGTCATGTTGAGAAAGTTAATAGAAGACTGGGTTGAGATAGAGTCTGTGGAATTGGAGAATGAACTATCTCATTTGGTACTATTGACTCACCTAAGAGGGCATTTCCCTATTACAAAAACAAAAGCTTAAAACTCACTTGGTCCAATGTAGTGGGGGGGGGGGGTTAAATATATTTTTATTGATTTCAGAGAGGAAGGGAGAAGGAGAGAGAGATAGAAACATCAATGATGAGAGAGAATCATTGATTGGCTGCCTCCTGCATACCTACTACTAGGGATCAAGCTCACAACCTGGGCATGTGCCCTTGACTGGATTTGAACCTGGGACCCTTTAGTCTGCAGGCCAACACTCTATCCACTGAGCCAAACCAGCTAGGATGGTCCAATGTAATTTTATGAAGTACAACCATTTTTTCCCTCAAGCTCAGTCTCAAGTTTAAGAAAATTCTTGGAATCCAGGAAGGTAGCGGAATCCTATATAATAAAAGCCTAATATGCAAATTTTCACCTCCAGCAGTTTTCCTGCAGATGGCAACCAGCAGTGGTGGCAGGGGGAGGGGCCGCTGCCTGGCTCCCAGGCACTGAGGGAGCTGGGTGGGGGGCCCGCCCCTAATCAGCTCACAGGAGGAATGGTGAAGCAAGTGAAGGGGCAATGCCGGCCAAGATGGGGTGCCAGGCGGGGCTGTGAGACTGGGGGCGCAAGCTGGGGCCCAATCTCTGTAGCACAGGCCATGCATGAATTCATGCACCGGGCCTCTAGTATACCATAAATGTTATTGTATTAATTAGATTCATCATCATGTATTCAACCAAAAAGTATCTTTTTTCTTACTCTGTACAAGTATCAACTTACTCTGTATAAGACTCTAGGCTAGTCACTAAGGTACCGGGAGTTCTATGCACAGGTGCTGACAGATAGGGATTTCCATATGCATTTAGTAATAATTAAATCATTGCCTTTCAGAGCCAGTAATGAATTATTGGTCCAGTGTTGATGCCCAAGGTTTCCCGATTTGGCTTTTAAGTTGTATCTTATGTAATTACTAGAGGCCCGGTGCATGAAATTTGTGCACTATGGGGTGGGGGGAGTGACCCTCAGTCCAGCCTGCACCCTCTCCAATCTGGGACCCCTCAGGGGATGTCCAGGGATGCACTGTAGGATTGGGCCTAAACCGGCAGTCGGACATCCCTGTCACAATCTGCGACTACTAGCTCCCAACCACTCATCTGCCTGCCAGCCTGATTGTCCCCTAACCACTCCCCTACCAGCCTGATCGATGGCCTGGTTGCCCCCAACTGCCCTCCCCTGCAGGCCTGGTCCCCCCAAAACTGCCCTCCCTTGCAGGTTTGACTGCCCCCAACTTCTTCCCCCTGCCAGCCCAGGAACCCCTAACTGCCCTCCCCTGCCGGCCTGATCACCCACAACTGCCCTCCCCTGCTGGCCATCTTATGGTGGCCATATTGTGACCACATGAGGTGGCCATCTTTGACCACACGGGGGTGACCATCTTGTGCGAGGGGGTAACAGACAAGTTGCATACTACCTCTTTATTATGTAGCATAACATATAATTGTTAGGTTATTATCTATGTACCAATTATTGTATTGACAGGTATAGCTCAAAAGTCCAACATCTGTCTTGAGCTTAAAGCTTTGTCCTGCACATAAGCCTAGTGAAGCTGGCTTCAGTATGAATAAAATTACATATACTAGTAAATGCAACCCTGAGTTTTATTTCCCCCTATAGGTTTCAAATAATTTGGCTGTAACTCTTTGGGGATGACATTCATGAATTTGTTATTGTAGTCTCAGCTATAGGTATTTCCAAAGCTGTGATTTATCTAAATTGTATTTTTGTCAGAGGGTTGTAAAAGGGATAATGTGAAAATACTTTTGGGATATTGTTAGTAAATTTATAAAATTACTTCCTGAATCTAGTTAAAACAAGTAATTTTTTTTACTCTTTGCTTTCAGGGAAGCTTTTTTGTATCATAGATGATTTCAAGGGGATAAAAATTAAACACCCAAACTAAAGATTCTTTGTCTAAAAGCATGTCTGTTAGGATAAAGTTAACATGTATGAGGCTCAAGGATACCCTTAGATAAGTGAATAGTCTAAGCCTAAAACTACAGAACTGAACACTGGTATTTCTAGAAATTTTCCTCTTATCTGCTTTGTGCTGATCCCTCAGATACAGGAGTGAGTTACTGGTCCCAGTGTCGTATGCATACCTATCTGGCACATTCTCACTGCTGCTTGATCCAACCAACACCGCAGTCCATACATCAGTGTTTTATCCAAGAAGAGGTTTGTTTGGGTAACAGATGTTCCTTGGCACTGCTGTCCCATTCTGAGGCCAACACAGAACTAATGGTACAAAATAATGAGAAAGGTTTGACATCCTATGGACATGAAGTCTGTTGCATTTACCATTCCAGAGCTACGTAGAATTTTGGAATCTCACCATGTCCCCTTAATGCTGTTGTCTCGAGCCATCAGTGAATATAATATACTTTAGCTTCTCAGTTCTATAACCTTTAATCATATGTCTGAAACTTTTTCATCTATTAGAAAGGATATATGCACTCCTGTGTTCATAGCAGCACAATTCACCATAGCTAAGATTTAGAAACAGCCTAAGTGCCAATCAGTAGATGAATGGATTAAAAAACTGTGGTACATCTACACAATGGAATACTATGCTGCAGTAAAAAAAAAAAAAAGAAGTTCTTACCACTTGCAACAGCATGGATGGAACTGGAGAGTATTATGCTAAGTGAAATAAGCCATTCAGAGGAGGATAAATACCACATGATCTCACTCATTTGTGGAATATAGTGAACAACATAAACTGATGAACAAGGACAGATCCAGAGGCGGAGAGGCATCGATCCGACTGTTGGGCCTTGGAGGGAAGGTAGGAGAGAGTGGGAGTAAAGGGAAGAGATCAACCAAAGGACTTATATGCAACCTTATAGGCCTAACCAATGGACAGGGACAACAGGGGCGTGAGGGCATGAGTGGTGGAGATAAGGGCTAACGAGGGGATAAGAACACATATGTAATAACTTAATCAATAAAAAAATTAAAAAATATATAAAGACAAACATATAAAAATAGCATTAAAATAAGGCAGAAAGATACCTACAATACAATATTATTTTATAACTTTAATAATTTTCAACACAATTCTATAAATTTTATATGGATGAATACTTAATATAGAAAAATATAAAAGCATATGAGGGAATGATAAGCTCCAAATCTTATTCAAGATGGTGATTATATGATTACATTTGGGATGGGAGGGATGAGTAGGGATATAGTAAGGTACACAGAAGTGTTCAATATTCATGTTTTTAACTAGGTAAATATAGTAAATAATAAAAGTTGTTCATTTGAATGGTACATGCATGGTTTTTAAAAAATATTATCATCAGAGCATCATCAGCATGGCAAACTCCAGGTCTCTCCACTTGAAGTTACAACAAGTTGGACAGTTATAATTCAACAAAGAATTCCCAGCTCAACACACAAACACAGAAGATATATTGTAGTATATACTGAAATATATATGTGAAAAAGTATGTATCATATATATATATATATATATATATATATATATATATATGAAAATGTGTACATCTTTACTCACATTGAGACATCGGAAGGTCGGCAATCGGGGTGAACAAAGGAGATGGAACAAGAGAAGGAAAGAGACAGGACCCACAGACACAGTCTGGTGCTCATGACCGTAAAGGGTCAGGACGCAACACCCACTGGGCAGACCAGAGGAGCAGAGGAGACCACTGAGCCTGGATAGCCAGTATACAATGAGATTGAGCCCAGAGCCAGGGCGAGGGTTACAGTATGACAACATTCCACAAACCACTGTCACCAGACAAAGAAAGCCACAGACATGGAAATCATGCCCCATTTTCCTGCGGCCCACTCGGCAGGAAATCCTTACTTTGCAGATCTCAAAAGAGCATAGGCAGCTTTCCATCCTAAGTGATCTGTACTGGTTGTTGCTGAACCCATTGTTAAGAACAGAGCTACAGACGTGTGACCTCGCATCTCCTCTGCACTCCTCCTTCAGCCATCGCTGTGGAGCCTGGAAGAGGCAGGTAGGGCACCTGGGACAGGGCAATGCAGCTGGCAGCTTCTGGCTGCAGGAAAGCGGCACCCAGACCGCACAGGCCAGGAGACTCATGGCCTGATATATCCCACCACAGGGTTGGTGCCCTGAAACTGAGGTAACTGAGTCATAAAGAGGGTGCCCACCTCCTTGAAAGAACATAGGGTGTTTTCCATAGCTAAGGCAATACCCCCTCCAGAGATCCCAGAAGCCCCAGTAATGAAGGTAAAAGAAAACAAAAACTTGTGCATCTGCACCACTCACTAGAAAACAAAAGAAACACTTAACTTATCAACCTGCTAAACAGTGAAAAGTCATATACTTTAAAAAAATAAAAAAGATTTCATTTTCATAAATGCCCAGGCAGAAAAACAATCCATCAAGCACAACGAGCAACCAAGGTAACAATGACGTCAGAAAGAAAATAAAAAAATCTCCAGAAAATAAGCTTAAAGTTATAGAATATTGTGATTTAAATGACATTGCAGTTCTGAAAAAATGATCAACCTGCCAGCATGCCTTGCATAGGTAGTCCTGCAGAATGCAACCTAGGTATTTGACCTCTATTAAAATATTCTCAGTTTCCACTGAAATTATGTTTAGAAAAGTTCAATTTTTATATGTTATTAAAACTAGTTTTTTTCAACTCAAACTTTTATTTAAAAAATCACCATATGCTCATAAAGCCCATTTGCTACTTTCTTAGTCTAAGATTCTTAATCTAAAGCCCCTTCTAATTTTCTCTGACAAATCATTCTAATCTTTTCCCATCTACTGAGCTAATGCGAACATCCTTTGCTGCCCCAAATTTTACCATTATTTTCTAAATTCTAACCTTATTGCACCTCCATCCTCCACCCCAATCTCCACCCCAGTCAGGATTCTTTGTTGTCGACAACTGAAACTAAATTTGATAAATTTACATAGAAAGGAAGTAAAGATATTGGAGAGTTCACAGAATCAGCTGGAAAGCTGGAGGACTGTGTTTGCAAGGAAATTAAAGAAGGGAGAAAGCCAGATCCTTCCACAGAAATGGTCTGTTCAGGAGGCCCCTGAGGTCATCAGACATTCATCATGACACCACTGGGCTCTCAAGTGCTCTGCAGCTACAGAAAATACGATCTCTCCCTGGCTTTTCCCTTCGCTTTACTTCCACAAGATTTACATTCCCAGTTAGGAACACAGCCATGGCTAAATCTCATGCCTACAACTCAGAAAACACAGGGCAGGGGAAAATGGCTTAGCATCAGAAATTAGTAAAATGCATTATAATATGATTTTCTAATATAAAAATTCCAAGAGCATATCTAAACTAATAAAAGAAAAATAGCAAAATTAACCATTTCTCCGAGATGGGGTAAGCCACGCCCACCAGCCAATCAGAGCAGCTGTATGCAAATTAGCCCAGCCAACATGGAGGCCGCCACTCACGGACCTGAGTAAACGGCAGTTTCCATTGTGGCAAGAGCAAAAGTGAAGCTGCGCCCGCTCCGCTTAAACTGGCTCTAGCGAAACACAGGTTTGAAACAATATAACAATCATAGAATCCTTGGGAGCTGAAGGAAAGAGCAGCCCGGGCCTAACCAGTAAAAGTAACATTGTGTCATTATAGACGCTGCGAGGTGAAGCACAGAGGAGGCTTCCTTAGTAGTTAGTAGGCCGCCTTAAAGGAACAGTGTATCAATTATAGAAGATAAACAAACCCCAGGCCTTAAAGGAACAGCATCAATTATAGGAGATAAACAAACTCCAGACACCTGCGTCCAGCCAGCCTTGCTGGGACATTGGGTCAATGGGAGCTGTGGGCAGCCTTAAAGCCCCTCACCCAGGCTGGTCAGGCATGCCAGCAGGTGGACATCCCCCGAGGGGTCCCAGACTGAGAGAGGGCACAGGCCGGGCTGAGGGACCTCCTGAGTGCACAGAGCGGCTGCAGGGCAGAACAGCACAGGACCCAGTACCTATGAGTGGGAAAGAGGCGGCAGGGTTGGAGGGCACCGGGAAGTGGGTAAGAGGCGGCAAGGGGTCGGCGGCCTGCTTGGTGGGCTTCCCAGGCCCTTTGCGGGGCATCGGGGAGCGGGTAAGAGGTGGCAAGGGGTTGGCGGCCTGCTTGGTGGGCTTCCCAGGCCCTTTGCGGGGCATCGGG
>PVJC01047758.1:0-12988 GCA_004026665.1 Murina feae
TTTTGCATACATATACATGCACACACACACCTGTGAAATCATCAAGGTTATTCTTTGCATTTTAGTTGATCTAGCAGAAATATGAAAAGTGGGTTGGAGAAAGGCATTACTGGAGTCAGGGATGACATTATGAGGCTGTTTTCAGATAATGAAGTGGCAGCACTGAGGCTGGAGAGATGTGCTAAAAGATACTAAAGCAGCCCCTGATCGGTGTGGCTCAGTGGATAGAGCGTTGGCCTGCGGACTCGAGGGTCCCAGGTTCGATTCCGGTCAAGGGCATGTACCTTGGTTGCGGGCACATTCCCAGTGGGGGGTGTGCAGGATGATTGATGTTTCTCTCTCATTGATGTTTCTAACTCTCTGTCCCTCTCTCTTCCTTTCTGTGAAAGAAATCAATAAAATATATTTAAATTAATAAAAAAAATAAAAGATACTAAAGCAGAATTGACTGGGTAATTTATTGGCTCATCTGGATAGGAAGGAGAAAGAATCAAGATTGAACTCTATGTGTTGGTCGACTGAGCAAATGGTATAATTCTTGTGGGATTGGGAATAAAAAAGAAGAGATGATGATGAGCTCAGCTTTGGACATGTGTCTTGGAAATTTGAGCAGGAGTCTTGGAAAATTAACATATCAAGGAGAGAAAGAAATGGTTCAGCAAATGTGCAGAATGAAAGGAATATAGGTACTAAGAAGGAGTGGGGAAAGAAGTTGAGAGAAGTTGGTAGACAGCCAGGGAAATGTGAATGTATAGATTTAATGCACAGATAACATCATAGTATTGCACTTCTATCAGTATTCCCTTAATCTGACACATTGTGATTTTATTGCCTACTCTATTCTGTATGGTTCTTTGTTCTCTTATGGTTTTGTGTGTCAATCATGGTTATTTACTGCACAGCTTACCCTTTTCTCTGATAGGTAGGTTGGCAAGGAATGCCAGTAAAAGCAAAAATCATAATTTATTATTAAACATTTAAATTATCTGACTTTACTTTTTTAGGCTTCTATATGTAGAAGCATTGATTTTTAAGTCTTGCATTTCTCATTATAAGTGACCATTTGCTTTGACTTCTTAAGGGTGTTCCATTTATTTCAGATAACTCATTTATGTCAGAGGATCCATTACATTAAAAAATTTATTTTAAGGAAGAGCTACTAAAATTTAGTTCCTGAAGTCAGTGTCTCTTTGTTTCAGGTAAATCCTATTCTTTTATCAGAGATTTCCCCCAAATTCGATCAGTTTCTAGGACACCTTTTACTCAAGCAGGTTTTCTGGGAGAGTTTCTATTTTTTAAACTTGTTTTTAATTTTTTCAATTACAGCTTACATTCAGTATTATTTTGTATTAATTTCAGATGTACGTCATAGTGATTAGACAGTCATATACTTTACAAAGTGTTCCCCATGATATTTCCAGGGCCCACCTGGTAACCATCATAATTATTACAATATTATTGACTATATTCCCTAGGCTGTACTTTACAAGCTCAGGACTATTTTGCAACTACCAATCTGTACTTCTCAATCCCTTTACCTTTGTCACCTAGTCCTCCAACCCCCTTCCTCACTGGCAACCTTCAGCCTGAGTCTCTGTATCTGTGAGTCTATTTGTGTTTTGTTTGTTTACATTGTCCTTCAGATTCCACACATAAGTGCAATCATATGGTATTTGTCTTTCTCTGAGTGACTTGGCATAATAGCCTCTAGGTCCATCCATGCTGTCACAAATAGTAAGATTTCTTTTATGGCCCAGTAGTATTCCATGGTATGTATGTCCCACTGCTTTGTTTATCCATTCACCTATTGATGGGCATGTGGGTTGTTTCCATAACGTGGCTATTGTAAATGATGCTGCAGTGAACACAGGGGAGAAAGTTTCTATTTTCTTGTCAACTCCTTGTCTCGGTGATTAAGAGATGGTGGTGTTTGAGTAGTTCTTGATCCTCATAATTTGATGGTAACTGGAGTTTGACTAGGAGTAACTCCAGTTATGTGCCAGGCTAACACATTCGGACTTTATCTTGAAATAATTGAAGTAATGTGGGAATACGAATAAATTTACTTTTCAGATAGATTGATCTAGTAACATCATATACCCTGATTTATTTTCATTTTACAGGGATTTGGCCATGGAACATCATTCCATTGCTAGGGTTTCCCAAGGTGACTATTTGCCTCAATATAATGACACCAATTGAGGACTTCCCCCCTCCCTTTTCTGCAAAAGACTTGCTTATTCCAAAGTGTTTCACTCATCAGCTGCCTTTATCCCTTTCTGGCTCATATTTTTTGCTTTTCACTGTTGTAGGTGGTACAATATACCATAGTGATGTCTACGTATAATAGACATTAAACAAAGGCTTATTGAGTGAATGAATGATTTCCTCCTGTCTCTGTATATTCCAGAGTGACATAAGTGGTTCTCCTAAATAATTCTTTCTATACTGTAAAGTCTTTTAAAATTTAGCCCAAATTTGAAATGGATGAAAATTCTATAAACTGGCACAATTAGTGAAGTTTTTATAATTAAAATTACACTAATAGTGCTCAGAGGTGAACATGTGGGTTCTTTTCTTGAAAAAATGTGTTGTACCCCATACTCTTGGACTTGTACATGGCTATATTAGCATGTTTCTCACCCTTGTTTTTAATAGCCTTCATACTTTCTAGGTCGCTGTCACTAACTTTAGTAAACTACTTTGGAAAAATTACATTTCTACCTTTTGCCCTCACCGACTTGATGATACTGAATTTTAAATCGGGTATTATACATCGTCTGCAGGAGGGGTTGTGCCACATATTAATTCTTAAATTGAAAGAACTCTCTTTTCAAGAAGGAATGGTTTTCATATGGTAATCAGTCCAGTTGTAAACAATCAGAAAGCACTGGTTATGCTTATAATTGCCTGATTCATGAATATTCATAACTAGTGATTATACTCATTTAGTATTTTGTTCTCTAGGTGATCTAGAATAACACTTACCATGTCCCATTGGCAAGTAAGTTACCTTATCAAACAAGGACACCTTTATATTCAGGATAGAAATTCAGTGAGTGACATCTGTTCCAGTTTCCTAGTTTACCGTAATTCTTTTTTTTTTTTTCTAAACGAAGGTCATACAACAACCTTTGCTGTTACATAAATGGCTAACACTGCTCTCTTTAATCTCTTGAAAATGCTTCTCTTGAAAAATACATGTTTTAACCTAAGTTTCCTCCCCTCTTTCCAGTGAGAGACAAAAAGAAAATGCAGTTAAAAATGAGAATTGTTTGTTCCTCAGTGAATCTGCCTTTGTCTCCCCCTAACTTCATTATTTGAAGTAATTTTAAGTGTCCTGGAGGAGACTCAAGATTTGAGCAGAATTTAAAATGATTCCTTTTATCCAATTTCAAGGCAAAAGGAGAGGATATTTTTGAAGTTGCAGAAGCAAAAGACTCAAACATACACAAATCTTATGAATTATGATGATTAATTAAATTTGCCTCAGTCATATAACTTTGGTTGTATTTCAGAATAAAGGAAATTATGTTCATATCATTGACAGCCCAAGGTTTTTTTTTTTTATATAGCACAAGATCACTGAGAAAGGAAGGCTGAGTAAAAAATGCAATAGGTACACACTTCAGAATATGTGTGTACGTGTGCACTGCTTGTATACGTATAACAGTTTTCAATAAATTGTGCATATGTGTGCTTTAAATTTTCCATTTCTATATTATTTTTCAGCCCTTTAATTAACAAGGAATTTTTAATATTATGAAAAAGAACTTGAACCTCATTGCACAGTAGTATTACTTTTAACAAATTTTTTTTGCGGGAAACGAGTAAACTCGTCACATCGCTTTTTATACCACAGCGCGGGAGACGAGTTTTTTCCAAAAACGATGAGTAGAGACAGATTCCGTCAAATATGGAGGGCCTGGCATTTCAACAACGAAAATGTTCAAGACAACTCAGATAGCCTTTGCAAAGTCAGACCATTATTGGATTTCTTTCTTCCCGTTACGACGCGATTTGGCGGGAAAATGCCCGATTACAAAGTGTTTAATATCCATTAACTGAGAAGATACATACTAATGGTGAGATATTAGTTGCATTTATATAGTGTGCCTGAACAACTTAAGCCACTTAACATTCCAATCTAATATACTATATTTTCACTTGCGAATACTGAGGTAAAGAGGATCGTAACTTGCCCAAGGCCACATTTTCTTATTTCTATATTCTATACAGCCAGTATAGTATAAATTTGGTAGCATTTAATTTTAATTTGTATTAATTGCTAAGGTAGTTCATATTATAAGTATAGTACATACATGTATGTGAGAAATGATTTATATGGTCCACGTACTGATGATGCTTATTGTACCTATGTTTTATAGTATATCTTTGTCTCATGTTTTAACTCATACTGACTTGACTGACTCTGAATGGACTCTGCCATAGGGTCAAATATATTTCCTACCCTGTCATTTGGTTAGGAATCTGCATGTCTACACAGAATTAGCTTCCTAGTGCTACCACAAATGTGAAATGAGTAAATTTTTATTTACTCTTTGTTCCAAATTGTTTTCTTCCCTCTTCAGCATCTCTTCAAGTGGCATCCATTAGCTTTCTGTAATCAAAAGCTTAAAGCTGTAACTTTATAATTACTTTTAAATGATAGTAAATATTATTACTTTCCACCATGGAGATTTTCATTTTCATAAGAGAAGCGAAAGGAATGTAGCTTTTAGACAGGATAGGAATCTTGAGATAACATTTTCATTCAAACCAACCTTTCTCTCTCCTCTCTCTCCCTCCTTCCCTGCTTTCCTCTTCCCTCCCCTCACCTCCCTTATTTACTTCTTTCTCTACAAGCAAGTGGAATGTCAATGTCTCCTTGACACCAGACCTCATAGACTACAATTCATCTTGACACCAGGGAAATTCAAATCTAATTAGGATGAACTCAAGCCATAGTTTGACCTCCTAGACCAATCTCTAATGAAATCTTTTGAGATGCTAAAAGTAAGAAAGGTACCTTTCTTTATCCATTCACAGTGCAGGTAGGCAACCAAAATATGTTCAACTGAGGTAGGCAGACATCTTCCAGATTTTGATAGTGTGTCAAGTGCTAAGTGCTAAGGCTGTAGGCAGGTGAGATTCTGGCTCAAAAGGTGATATGAGGTATTCTGTCTTCTGTGTCAAGAAAAATACTTTTTAGGCTCTGGGGAAGATATGAATGATGGCGACAGAGCTGACCTCTCACAAGGGGTCATTGACGAAAACTGTCAAGTACTTAGAGGTGATTAATGATGACATTTAAGGAGGTCTGCTGCTAAGTGTAAAAATAAAATGAAATATGAATGTTAACTGGTAATTGGGGCTATGATAACATTTTAAATATCCAGAAAAACGCATCTCAAGTTAAGTCACTGGGAAAATGTTCACTAATCAGATTCTAACATCAGCTACAGACTTTAGGAAGATGAGGGATCTTATTGATCTCGACAAAATGCTATCTTGCAGGGATTCTAAGTATTTCAAGTAGATCAGTAAGTGATCCCTGCTGGCAAAGTCCTACTATTTTAGAAATGATAGCCTGAAAAAGAAAAAAAAAGGATGTATTTTAAGTTCACATTTAATCAGAACAAATAACTTTCCAATGTAAATGGAGAAGCAACTGGATACAAGTCAAAGTTAATTTTATACACACACACACACACACACAAATTCTAGTAATCTTTCTACCTATTTCACACACATGCCTCTTTATAACTAGGCGGTATAAAATTATTCTTAAAATTAACTCTCAAAGTCTACATTCGTTTGTTTTTAGGTAACTTGGCTGGGCCTTGGTGCCCAGATATTTGATCAAACACTATTCTGGATGTTTCTGAGAGGTGTGTGGTATGTGTGTGGTATGTGTGGGGTGTGTGTGGGGTGTGTGTGGTGTGTGTGTGTGTGTGTGTGTAGATGAGATTAATATTTAAATCTGGACTTTAGAGCAGATCGCTTCTATAATGGTGGTGAACCTCATTCAATTAAAGGATTTCAATGGAACAAATACTGACCTCCTTTGAGCAAGAAAAGAAGGAATTCTGCCAGTATATGGCTTTGATTTAAATACAGCATTGGCTCTTCCTGATTCTCTAGCCTGTTGGCCCACCCTGTAGATTGTGGGCATGTCAGCTTACATAATTACATGAGCCAATTCCTTAAAATAAATCCCTCTCTCTTTACACACATCCTATTGGTTCTATTTCTCTAGAGACCCCAATTAATACAAAGTGATATTTCCATATCTCTCTTGCTTATGTATCTTTCTTACACAAAAACCTTTCTTAATTTCAAAGTGCCTATTGGTTTATAGTTTTAGCACATTATTTTTTGGGCACCCATTTTAATAACAGTAAATGCTAACTTTCTTAATTTAGTTTTATGATCTGTAATAACTTAAATTCTTAGTAATAGTTAACACATACCTTTCTCTTATGCCTATTTTTACATAAGTATAGATTTTCATCTATTCTCATTTTTACAATTGGGGGAAAAGTCTAATTAAATACACAGGTACTTGTTATGTTAAAAGTTTTGTGAACAGAAGGCATATAAAAGCACAATGGATAAGGCTATTGCGGGGTTTCATCTTACATGAAAATAGATAAAGCCTTTCCGTCGCTGCACTTCTGCCTCCCCAGTGTGAGCACCTTGAACTTTGCTACCCTTTCCTCTGTAGCTCATATTTCTATGTGGAGCTCTCTCAGCCCCAGTGGGACCTCAGAATAGTGAGACTTACTGTACCCCTTTGTCTGGGTGTGCACTCACAACATGGCACAGCCACCCCTAAAGGGCTTATAGTGATGCAGGAAATGACAGCATGTTCTTTAAAAAGGTCTCTTTGGCCCACTGGATAGCATTTTCCTTTCATCTCTAATTTTCTTTTTAACCCCATTCAAATCCTTCTAAGAAGAACCTTCTATACCAACTGCCAGATAATTTACCTGAAGATCAACTCCATAAATGGTGTTTAGTGGTGGGTGATACACAATATACGTATTAATTCCTTTGGAAATGAAATCTCTGCTTGATTATGGTATCTACTGGAGAAGTATATACTGAATGAGAGTGCTTTGTTTTTTAGCATAATTTTAGAACTGTGAAGTTAAGATGGTCAGTGCTCAGAAACACCTCGAGTCCTTGGGCCTTAAGATATTTTAGCTTTAAAAATAAGATCAGCCAAGAGACTTTTATGCATGCATTTAAGCATAACCAATGGACACAAAACACTAAAGGGTAGGGGAGGTAGGGGGAAGGGCAGGGGAAAAAAGAGATATATGTACTAATCTTTGTAAAACTGTATGTAATAAAAAAATAATATAATAAAATAATAAAAAAAACAAAAGTAAGTGTTACACTTAAACGTACACTTACCATTTTCAGTATGAGCTGATAAAACTTCTCAAAAACTAAAGCGTGGTATCTTTCTTTGAAATTACATTAACATTAATGAAGTTTCTGTTTGTCATTTTTAGGGTCATGTTCAAAGACCCCTAGAAATTTGTTTTTCCTGGTTCCTTAATAACTAAACTCTGCTCTAGGAGAGAACCAGTGCTTGTACATTGGGCCAGGCCTGCAAGCTGACCTTGGTGGTGGCCTTTACAATTCCAGCAGTGACCAGACTACTTGGATGAGGGGTGGGGTGAGGCCATACTGAAATTTTAAGGTATCCTAAGAGCTTAGTATATAGGTTGTTACACTAAACAGACCCAAGTAACAAGATCAGTTCTAATTGCCTGCATTTTGTACTTCATTCACTATAGGGATATAGAGCGAAGAGATAAATGAAGTACTATGACAGGGTATGCACTTGTCCGTGTGTGTCCATAGCCTGCCTTTTTGCCTTGAGTGGTTGTGGGTGAGGTGGGTGGGGGAGCGCTGCAAGCTTTTGAGTCCTGTTTCATCAGCCAGACCCTATTGCAGTTGGTTCTAAAGCATCCGGACAGGTTTTACGGAAATTTAAGGTGGCTGTTCTTAGTGCTGTAGTTAATTCACCTTGAAAGCTATCAACATTTTTATCTAGGGTTTGACTTACTAAAATTTTTAGTTTGGGGCTTTTGAAAGCAAGACTCACGACAGTTTTTAATTTCAGTGTGAAGGTCTGAATTCAGGGACCTCCAGGAGGAATGCTGGTCGGTGCAAAGCACACTCTGCGGGGAGCTCTCAGGAATAAAAAGAAAACGGAGGGAGGTCTCCTTTGGGTCCTCCCAGAAGTGGGCGTCTCTTCTGGAGGCATTTTCACAATGAGCTGTTGGTGGAGTCTCCGCTCTGTTTCTTGCTAACCTGTGACCTTGGGCAAAAGTTTTAACTCTCTATGCCTCAAATTATTACCCATAAAAGGGGGAAAATACTAATATTCATCTCACATAGCTCTTGGCAGATTACATGTATGAATTTGTAACTCACACAACCAGAGCAGTACTTAGATGTTCGATAACTTAAAAGAACTCTTTGCCGGCAATTCTGTAGCTGCAGGAGCCGGTCTCCAGTGGCACTGCCGAGAGAGAGCAAGCCTCACGTTCTTTCACTAAATGAGATGTGTGTTGATTTTATTATGTCTATACCTGAAAACGACTTTGTTTCAGAAGCTTCCGTTTCACCCTCAAGCTAAATCACTCACTTGCAGTTTAAAATACCGTTTTGCTTAATGATTCACCTCAGGGTTTCTACTGCACCCATTCCAAATTCCCATGCCTTTCAGCGCAGGGCCTCGGTGCGGAGGTGATTTGTGAATACAGCAGGGCACTGGGGAGAGGTGTCTGATCTCCTGATGGACATCTCTTTCCCGTTGCATGTTAAGCCCTGTTCCCATAGCTTTTGTCCTGGGAAGGGAGCTCGTGGTGTGTGTGGCGGTTGCTCTTGGAGCATCTCCCTGCTGATAAGGCTTCTGCACTCACAAGAACTGCTTATCTTCTGTCTGAAGCTCAGCCATGTTCTCTCTCCGTTCCCAGCCTTAGTCTGCACATCCCAGGTTGTCTGCTGTGGAATCCTTTCCACTTGCCTCATAGCAATTCCCTGGCAGGCTCCCAGGAGTGGCTATTGCTGCAGCCGCTGGTACTCCACGGTAGCCCCGTGGTTTGTATAGCGGCATCTCTCCCCTTAGAGCATCAGGAGAGAGACGCCTCTGTTCTCTGGATCACCGTAGGTTTTTGAGGGCACAAAGACTTTTAAGGACACTCAATTTTTAATTTTGTAATATTAAAAAGAAAAATTTGTTTTTAAAGTACATTTATTTTTTGTTCTTTTTTTTTTCTCCTTTTTGCTTTAGTCCAAGAAGGGATTGCTTTTATAGCCTTCATGGTGGAACTCTTTCTTTAGATTATGGTGAAATCTCTTTCTTTATTCTGTGGCCAGCGTTTACATACTCGAGGCTCTAGTGAAAGGGTTAGGCTAACTGCAGTCTGAGGGCCAGATCTGGCCTGCTGCCTGTTTGTGTGAAGCTTCCTTGGAACAGAGCCATGGAACAAATTATAATTGATGTTTTATCTATGACTGATTTTGTGCTGCAGCGGCAGAGTTGAATAGTTCTGATGGAAATATTTTAGGCTTTGTGGGTCAGAGGATCTCTGTTTGTCACTTTACAGAAGAATTTATGGACTACTGCTGTAGGCCTCCAGGTCTGATCTCCCAAGCCAAGAGATCTTGAAATTCATTACAAATCCATTCATATCTTAAGCATTTAATTCTTGAAAATAAGGCACCTTGTCCTCATGTGCCTGCTGTGAGTTTTAAAAATTCTTTGGTACTGCTGTTGGCTTCCTTGTTTCAGACCATTCAGGATTCCCCTTGAAGCCATAAGTGCCACAAATCCAATGGATTGAGAACCGCTGACATTAGTATTTTTCAGAACAAAGCTACCCAGTTAAGAATCTCAAAATAGTGTCTTGCCATCACTCATTCATTTGCTCACTCACTGATTTAGTTACCGGTCATTCATTTACTCAGCACAGCATGCCAGGCGTCTTGCTGGTGCTAGGAGTACAAACACTAGCAAAACATAAAAATATTCCTTTGATCTCAGGTAGATCAGAAGCTATCCTAACAGGATTAAAGAATAATTGTGTAACTCGTGTATTGGTTTTTTTCTTCCATTCATGCTGTAGGCAGACAACAAGGCTCTTTATACTTGTATCAGGCACACTTTCAAGGTAGAGAGTCAGTTAGTGTAAAGGCAATAATGCTCTTGGTCTTCCGTAGAAGTACAGGTTTATTGTAAAAATGATGTAAGGGGTCCAGGAAGGGAGGGTGGGGGGACTGAAGCATCTTTAAATGAAGGGAGGAAGCATAGGGTTCAAAATGGGAGTGAGTAGGTCTGCAGCCATGGGCTCTGGAGTCTTGCAGGACCTGAGCAACACCACAATAATGTGTTGGGAAGGTGGAAGACAGTAAAACAGTAGCTCTGTGGCTCTCCCGTGGAGGAAACTGGGCATCTTTTCCAACTGAACAGATTTCTCTATTCTCTGCACATAGAAGCAAAGCTGAGCACTGCTTGCTTCAAGGAACTTTAAAAAGCTTCAAAAATGAGTATGTCAGTGAAGACTGGGATCGAATGCTGATTAAAGATCTTTCCCCTTTTCTTCCAGAGCTGCATACTTTTGTTGTGACCCTGAAGGGCTTTCGTTACGATCCTGAAGGAGTGCAGGGTAGCAAGAACTGTCTGAAATCCAATTTCTTGCTATTCTGGTTGGACAGGGACTAGGGTTCAAGTTTAATTTAGTTGAGTGAGAAACTAGAAATGAATATTTTGAAAACATCTGAGCATATGGTCTAGGATTTATACCCAGTGAAAGAACAAATTCAATCCCATATTGATAATATTTTCATTAAACACCTACCGCGCATTAGGCAGCATCAATGGATTGCAGTTGGTTAAGATGAAGTTACTGATTCATGCCACACAGCAAATAAGGGATTAGGTTGAGATTTTTAACCCTGGTTTGAGTATTGTCAACCTAGAGTGCTTTTCCACATGACCTCTTTACACCTGGTAAGCTGGGGTGGAGTAAAATAAAAGAAGAGGGGAGGAAGTAAAAAAAAAACAAAACAAAAACAAAAGAGAAATTTCCACCAGAGAGTGTCACTGAATTGTTGCAACCAGAGACGACAGAAGATTTAGCATCAAATTAGGTAATTATTTTTTCCCTAGAGGGTTTCATTCTTTTCTTCTATTTAATAAATACATTATTAAGCTTCTTAGTATCTTTTATTGAGGAAGGACACTAGTGAAGACAGTGAGGAAAAAAAATAACTTCTCATCATGATACATGATGTGTTTGGGTTAGAGCCTCAAAATATTTGGGTAGAACAAACTACAGAAAACAATAATGTATGATTCTATTGCTGGCTGAATGACATAGCCTGGGGAAGTGGGTTACAATTAGTTCCATGAAGTCATGCCCCGATTTGTACAGCTCTGACCTGCATTGAAGAATTTCGTAGGTCTTGGTTGAGATAAAGTATTATGAATGTACAAGTAAAAGAGTGAGTGCTTCACACATGGCTCCAGTTTAGTATGCACCAGCAGAGCTAAGGAAAGCAGAGTTTGTTTGAGGGCAATTATTTTCAAGAGCCTTTTGGATGCCACCTTTGGCCATCTACCACTTCTTAAAAAATGAGTGTTTTTCTAGGAAAAAACACACCAATAATTGAAGAGTCAGTGTATTTCATTGTACAATATGGCAGTTCAGTTATTTTCATGGGTGAGACAGTTGTCAAGCCAAAAAAAAATAACTTAGCTTTGTTGTGATTCCTCATATACTCAATTCTGAAGTATCAAATTTCTATAGTATACATGGTCATAAATTCTAGTATGGAACCCATGTTTAATCCTTCACGTGTCAGAGGGTAGGTATGGTTGAAAGAATAGAACTTTGACTCTTGGATTAAACTCTGTCTTTCATTTCAGTTGAGTATTTCAGAATAAAACTACATATATATTTATGGAGATAGAAATATCTATATACAGAGTCAAACTAGAATTTGAACTCCTGATACCAGGCATTGTTCTAAGTAACCTAATAACTATTTCCAAAGATCTCATAACTAGACATCTTTAAATTTAGGATTTTAATGTTTAAAGGAAATGAAAGATTTTGTTCAATATGCTTGTTTTACACATGGTGAAACTCAGGTTCACTGTATTTAAAATACGTCCTGTCCTGCTCTGGCCAGGAATGGTTAGAGCATCATCCTGAATACCAAGAGTTTGTGGGTTCAAATCCCAGTCAGGGCACATACCTAGGTTGAGGGTCCCATTCCTGGTTGGGGCACATACAAGAGGCAACTGGTCAATGTTTCTCACATTGGTGTTTCTCTCTTTCTCCCTCTCCCCTCCCCATCTCCCTCTCCTTTCCCCTTTCTAAAATCAATAAACATATCCTTGGATAATATAGAACACTTATGTTCATATCGTAATATAATGCATGTTTGTCTATCGAAAGAAACTAATTATGAAAAATGATTGCTTTTTCATAAAGCCCAAAAAGTCTTACACAAATTTGTTTAATTAACAGATACCAGTATAAGCAATGTATTTGATTTTTTTTTACAGATTTAGAAATCTATATTATTATTATAAATTGGAAGGCCGCCCCCCCCCAAAAAAAAAAACACAACAAGGCAAAGTCATTCTAAATATCCATTAGGATTATGACTCTTATACACTATTAAATATTTTTGGTTCTATTCTTAATACTCTTCTGTAATATGTTAGCAGCTCATGTGAGATCTAAGTGAACATTTTGAAGAAAAATGGATTTGGGATATAATATTTTCAGCTTTTCATAGATGAATACTTTTGTAAGGGACTAGTTGGTTTTACATATCTAAAATTGCAATTTCCCCAGGACAAAAAGTATATTTGTGTGAATGTTTTATTATTTAGGGTATGTGTTGGCATTCTCTATGTGGGATAAATGCCACCCAGATGGTCTGTGGCAAT
>PVJC01047759.1:0-12788 GCA_004026665.1 Murina feae
CGCAGGACCCAGGACCCGTGATGGGAAACAGGCGGCAGGGTTGGAGGGCACCGGGAAGCGGGTAAGAGGCGGCAAGGGGCCAGTGGCCTGCTTGGTGGCTGCCCAGGCCCTTTGCGGGGCATCGTGGAGCGGGAAAGCAAGGCTGCAGGGGCCGGGGTCCTGCTTGGCAGCTCCCCAGACCCCTTGGCGGCACCGGGAAATGGGAAAGGAAGGCAGCAGGGGACGGGTGAGTGGGAATGAGTTGGCGGCCTGCTTGGCGGCTTCCCAGGTCCCTTCCGAGGATCAGGGAGCAGGAGAAGGCTGGCCTGACCACAAGGCGGGGTTTTCCCTGCTTTCTGGTGGCTGGAGGAAGATGGGCAGTAGGCAAGCTTGGGAGGCAGGCCGCCCGCAGCCCTGGTCACAGCTCAAAAAAGAGAACAACATGCAGAGGAGGGCAAGAGTCTGAGAGATCAACATAGAGGGTGTGCCTGGGGCAGGCCCCCGGCAGGTATACACACACAGGAGGACTGCTCCGAGCCTCTGATGTGGCTGGGGGCAGGTCCCCAGTGATGACACACACACATATACACACACACACACACAAAAGGCGCCTGGCAGACTGGGGCCATCATAGGACATCCACTGAGGGGTCCCAGACTGTGAGAGGGCACAGGCCGGGCTGAGGGACTCCCTCCACCCCGAGTGCACAAATTTTTGTGCACCGGGCCCCTAGTCTATAATAATAAAAGGGTAATAAGCTAATTAGACTGGACAGCCAAATGACCTACCAGATGTCCTTCTGGATGACCTTCTGGATGAAGTTACGACTTCGAGGGGCAAGGAAAGCCACCATGGCTGCAAGAGCCAAGCCCCTTGCATTGAGCCTCTAGTATATATATATATAAAAGCCACGTGAACAGAATGACCAGAACAACCAAAACAACTGGTCATTATGACATGTGCTGTGGCTGGCCAACCGGCCCTCCCTCCAGCCAGCCAACTTCCTGTGGCCCCTCCCCCTGGCTGGCCCTGCCCCCGGTCAGCTCTCTGAACCCCAATCGGGGGTAGGGCCCACTGGCCAACCTCCTGTGGCCCCTCCCTCCAGCCAGTCCTTATCAGGGCAGGCCGACTGGACCCCACTTGTGCATAAATTTGTGCACTGGGCCTCTAGTATAAGAATAACAGGCATACCAGAAGACAGAGGGAGAAAGAAATGGAGAGCCTGTTCAAACAAATAGTGGATGGTAATTTTCCAGACCTACAGAAAGAACTAGATCCTCAAATCCAAGAAGGAAACAGAACACAGTTACTTTAATCCAAAGAGGCCCTCTCCAAGTGGTGTTCATTCCAGGGGCACAAGAATGGCTCAACATATGTCAATCAATCAATGTAATACACCATATTAACAGAAGAAAAGATAAAAATCAAATGATCTTATCAATAGCTGCAGAAAAGGCATTTGATAAGCTACAAAATCCAGTTATGATTGAAACATCAAGACAATAGGAATAGAAGGAAAGTACTTCAACAAAATAAAGGCCATATATGACAAACCCTCAACCAATATCATACTCAATGGTGAAAAACTGAAAGCTTTTTCTCTAAAATCTGGAACAAGGATGCCTACTCTTACCACTCTTATTCAACACTAGGGGCCCAGTGCACAAAAATGTGTGCACTCGGGGGGGGGGGGGAGGTCCCTCAGCCCAGTCTGTGCCCTCTTGCAGTCTGGGACCCCTCAGGGGATGTCCACCTGCTGGCATGACTGTCCAGCCTGGGTGAGGGGCTGAGGGCCGTTTTCAGGCAGCCCACAGCCCCTTCAGGGTTCGGGTCCCTACTGGGGTGCCTGGCCAGCTGGGTGAGGGGCTGAGGGCTGTTTGCGGGCTGGCCACAACTCCCATTGACCCAAGGTCCCAGCGAGGCTGGCTGGAAGCAGGTTTCTGGGGTTTATTTATCTTCTATAATTGAAACTTTGTTGCCTTGAGTGGAGGCCACAGTTGGCCTAGGCAGGCAATGAAGCCTCCTGTTTGCTTCAGCTCTGTGGCTTCTATAATTAAAACTTTGTTGTCTTGAGCAGAAGGCACAGCTGGCCTAGGCAGGCAGTTTCCTCCATCACTGGCCTCCTGTTTGCTCTAGCTCTATGGCTGCCGGCCGCCATCATGGCTGGGTTAATTTGCATATCATCACTGTGATTGGCTGGTGAGCATGGCTTAGGTGTAATGGAATGAGGGTTAATTTGCATGTCACTCTTTTATTAGATTAGATGGTTCTGAAAGTTCTAGCCAGAGCGGTAAGACATCAAATAAAACAAGTTAAAGGTATCTAAATCAGGAAAGAAGACAAAAGGAAAAAGTAAAGGTGACAAAAGAAGCAAAAGCATATAGATGTCACAACCCACAAAGTGAAAAGGTTACAAAAGCCAGAAATGGTAGCTAAGAGTGGAAATGATGGCATATGACGAAGATCTCAGACCTACAACAGGTTGTCTCAGAGTGTGTACCATGGAATGTCTTCTGAGAGATTCCTATCCCAAATACTAGGTCTCAATTCCAAATTTTCTCAAAAACTCCAAGGTTCCATCCTTATAGATAGAAACAATGTTTTTTTGTTTCATAGTAGAAGCCAAAATAAGCCATGTGAAATCTCCATCACATCCCAAAGTTGCTGTAAATCCTTTGTTGAGGCCCTTGTAGCCCCAAGTCTTCCTTCTTAATGATGTGTCTTGCTTAACTCATAGAGGATGGTTGCTCCTCAGGCTGACAAAATAGGAAAAACCATAATTACTGTGCAACAACCAGGGTTTCACACCTGGCGGGGAGGGGGGAAGACATGTTGTCTAAGAAACTCATAGTAGTGGCAGAACAAGAGTTATTACCTGCAGCCTGGCCAGCATGACTCAGTGGTTGAGCATCGACCTATGAACCAGGAGGACACAGTTCAATTCCCAGTCAGGGCACATGCCAGGGTTGCAGGCTCAATCCCTACTGTGAGCTTGCAGGAGGCAGCTGATTAATGATCTCGCTCGTCATTGATGTTTCTATCTCTCCCTTCCTCTTTGAAATCAATAAAAATATTGTTAGGTTTGATCAAATAATTGAACCAATACCCTCTCCACTGGGAACTGACCTTTATGCCACTTCACAATGGACATTCCACTTGCTTAGAACACATTCCACTTGCTAAGATCATTATCTCTCCCCTCCAGAGTTTCCCAGAATCCAGACCAGAAACAGAGAATTCTCTACCAAGAAAAAACCTGCCTAGATAGGAGTCTTTGGATATATCAAAGATAGGACAGAATTATTTCGTTCAAGCTTATTGATATATTTGTTAGATGTAATATAATGACAGCAGAGTTCTATAAGGGTCTTGCGTAAGAGCCTCAAAACTGACCAGTTATTAGTCTGATTAACAAATAGGATGAGGTTGGTGCAAATAAAGTTGCTAGAAACAGAAAGGAAGTTTACTAAAAAAGTACTAGCTTTTTCGAAATTATTTTGGGAGCCTGCTAGTAGAGTTAGATTTTAAGTTGAGGGCTGTAGATTGAAAGCTGAAGAGGAAGGCTCTTGTGGTCAGCTGTTTATGGCAGATCCAGCAATCAGAAAGTTAATTTCCAGCAGCAACGATATTGGAAACGCTTAGTAGTATATCAGTCTTGCATTCTTTTCATAGGGGTCTAGAGTATGGTAGGGATATGAAAACAAGAAGGATAAATATTGTTGGTTAAAATGTGAATAATTTGAATGGAGTGGAGGACCTGGGACTTTATTCGATAAGGATTAAATCCAATGAGGACAGAAAAATTCTCTTCTTGGGGGATGGAGGCTGGGCATACCAACAGGATAGTAGACAGAGTGTCAGAAATATGAGGAAGACAATTACACTAAGGCCCAGCCATTACATGACTTATTTGTAACAGGTTCTTTTTTCTTGAAAAAAAGTTTGAGGTCCCGGATGGGTTCGTAAGAGTGGGTCTCAGGTTGTGGTTTCTGTGGGGACTCACCGGAAGCATGTTGAATTTGAGATCTGTGAACGGAACTGGCTATGTCCCTGGGAGTGTTGCTGCAGTTGCGGTGTTCAGTCGGACTTGATGTGGGCCCTTCCATCTGGGCTGTAGCTGGGACTTAGGACAGTTGTCCCTCCAGGTTTTTAACTAGCCCTTGTCCCCTCGTTTAACTTATTTGTCCTAGATTAATGGTGTAAGACATCAGCTGGAAGATCTGACAAAGGCCTCTGTCGTAGGTGAGTTCAAAGGGGCTAGCTCGTCATTTTTCTTTGGGACTTCGAGGTTTCTTGGCATAGCTTGGCTAGAGTCCTTTTTAGGGTTTGAGTAGCTTTTTTCTACCTTATGTGAGGATTGAGGTCTCCATGATGAGTATAAGCGACAGTTGGTTCCTAAGCTTGAGCTAGCTGTTACATAATTTGGGCTACAAAAGAGGGTCCATTGTCACTCTGGAAACTTTTTGGTAGTCCAAATCTAGGTAAGATTTTTCTAAGTAAGTACTTGGCTATTTTAGTAGCTTTTTGTGTTCTGGTAGAAAGACTTCAATCCACTGTAAAAGTCTTGACAAATACTAGCAAATATTTACATCTAGCCCTAACCAGTTTGACTCAGTGGATAGAGCATTGGCCTGTGGACTGAAAGGTCCCAGGTTCGATCCCGGTCAAGAGCATGTACCTTGGTTGTGGGCACATCTCCAGTAGGAGGTGTGCAGGAGGCAGCTGATCAATGTTTCTCTCTCATCGATGTTTCTAACTCTATCCCTCTCCCTTCCTCTCTGTGAAAAATCAATAAATTTTTTTAAAAAAAAACATTTACATCTAGCTTTAGGAGGCATCTGAGTGAAATCAATTTGCCACCCTTTCTCAAGGTATGTACCCTGGTCTGTATTGGTGCCCAGAGGGCAGGAGGAGGAAGGTCACTCAAGTTTATTTTGGAATAAAGTATATCCGTGGGTCACCTCCTGTACTGTTTTTAACGCTCTCATATCATAGCCAGCTGGGAGACAAGGAGAGCAGGAACACCTCTCCTTATGTGAGTGCCATCATGGAGCATTTTAAGGTTTGAGGTATCCAATGTTTATTATCCCTTGATATCCAGGCTGCCAGTCTCTAGAGAATCTATTCTTTAAGGCCCTAGAAGGACTGGGCCTCATGATGTAGAAGAGGCCTTCTGGTGGCTGAGGGAGGTCAGGGCCAGAGCTGCCATTAGGGTGATTGAGGAAGCCCATGCTGCTATATTAGCTGCCTGATCTACCGGTGTAATGCCTTTGATTGTATCTGTGTTCCTTTTGGGTGCTATTTCTTGGGGAAGTGTTACAGTTGCCAGGAGTTCTAAATTCCTGTATGAAGTTTTATGGGGGAATTTTTAGCTGTTCAAGGTCCTCTTTCTTTCCAAGTAGCAGCATGGGCATGTAATATTAGAAACCCCTACTTTGAGCCAGTGTAGCTATTAACTCAGAGGTTTTCCCCCAGTTGTAAGACTTTAGTGAGTGCTATGAGTTCAGCTTTTTGGGCCGAAGTTGTAGGGGGGCAGGCTTTTGCCTTCAGTGTTTCTTGAAGACTGACAATGGCATACCTGCCTTTTAGACCCCATTTTGTGTAAAATGATTGCCATACGTAAACTATTCTGCTTCAGGTTTAGGTAAAGGTTCACCTTTTAAGTCAGGTCATCTTTTAAGTCATGGACTGTATTCCCTCAGGACTTTAGGGACAGTCCTCAGTTGTTTGGAAATTCTTGAGCCAAGAAATTAAGAGAACTCCAATTGACCAACAGGACCTCCCACTAGTTTTCTAGTATTAGCACAGAAAACTCATAAAAATTCCATTCTATTGGACATAGAAATTTGTCCAATAGTTTCTATGCATTGGTGTGTGACCCGGTGGGCGACCCTCCTGTTACTAGGACGGTAGTAGGACTGAGAGTTTGGCAAGGCTTTAGGGTTAATTCAGGAGAGTCAAGGAGGAGATTTAAGCCTTCCCCCGGGGAGCCATTGATAACCCTTTATTTACCTGATGGGGGGGCTTGTGCTATTAGTGGCTGCCCTAGGTAAGTTTATCGACCTCTCCTGCTAGGAGAGCAGTGGCAGCTACAGCTGGTTAATGCGGCCAGCCGGTTACTAGAGCAGCATCCAGCGTTTTGAAAAGTAAGCTAGGCGTCCAATTTGAATTTTGGGTGGGGACTCCAAATTTTATTTCCTGTCTTTCTGCTACATACAAAGCAACCTGTTTTTCTTTCCTTTTTGTTTTACGTAAGGAAAGCTTCATAAATCTGCGTGTCATGCTTGTGCAGGGCCATGCTAACCTTCGTTCCAGTTGTAGTATATGTGCTGCCAGAGCGAGCACAGTAACCTGTTTTTCTAAATTTGGGGCCACTAAGCAGATGCCCTGCTCAGTTTCACTTTTAATTTCTCAAAGGCACGTTGGCATTCAGGGTCGTCTTCCTTTAAAAGCCTTATGTAGAGCGTTAGCAATTAGCCCCAAACCTGGGATCCACAGGTGGCAGAAGCTAGCGATTCCTAAAGTTCTCCAAGCTGCTGATTGCTTTTTGGGATTCTGAGAGCCAGGATGGCTTGTTTCCTTTGGGGTGACAGGGTCTGAGCTTCTGAGGTAAGTAAGCACCCAGATATTGGACCCCTGGAAGGTTATTTGGGCCTTTTAGGGGAGATGCTTTTTATCTTCTATTTACGAGGAAGTTTAATACAGGATGGAATTTTTAACTGAGTTTTCTGTGTTAGTACTGGAAATTAATATCATCACCATATTGTGGGAGGGTCCTGTTGGTCAACTGGAGTTCTCTTAATTTCTTGGCTCAAGAATTTCCAAACAACTGAGGACTGTCCCTAAAGCCCTGAGGGACTACAGTCCATGAATATTGGCAAGTCTCCAACAGTTTGGAGGTTCAAATGTGAACAAGTCCCGGGAACTAGGATGAAGGGGATGCAGAAAAAGGCGTCCTTTAAATTTAATACAGTAAAATATTTGGCTTCTCCTGGGATTTGAGAGAGTGTATGGGTTTGGAACTATAGGATGTACCGGAATTACAACTTTATTTACAGCCCTTAGGTCTTTTACAAACTGGTGGTATTTGCCATTTTGGTTTTTGCGCTAAGAGAAAAGGGATATTGCTTGGAGCCTGGCAGGGCCTGAGAAGCCCATGCTTTATATATATATTTAATGTGAGTGTCAACCCCTTTTATGGTCTCAGGTCTTAAAGGGTGCTGTCTTTTTATAGGGTAAGGTGCCCCTGGTTTTGCTCCTATTGCCCTGCCTGGTATTCCAGTTTCCCATACCTCAGGATTGACTTAGAAGAGGACAGATTCTAGAACAAGCATGTCAAACTCGTGGCCCGCGAGCTGCATTCGGCCCACAACGAATATTTTTGCAGCCCAGCCAATATAATGGTATGTAAGAAACGTTTAATAAAAATTTCATAACTTCATTTTTACAATATCCTGTTATACATAATTATTAATAATGAACTACAATGTTTGCTAATGAGTGATTACTATAATCGTGTTGCATTCATTTCCCTTACGCGCCTTATGTGCAGGCGCACCATTTCTCTCCACTAATATTAGTGGTGAATATTTTAGCAGCGGATTGCCACATCAGTCTTGTGCTGACTTGTTTGGTGTGGGCAACAGGAAATATTTCGGTTTTGGAGAACAAGAAAAATAGGTTTATTTGCATTACACATATTAATTTGTGCAGTTATGCAGTGTCTGGTAAGTTAATGTTCACGAAAAAATATTAATTTTTATTTAAATGTTCTATTACTTTATGTTAATGATTACTTCTTTATTTCAGCCTTTTGTATTCAGCATGTATCTATCAAAATAAACCTACTTTCTATGAAAATTGAAGCTTTTGTTTTTTCGAGGCCCACATAAACTTAAACCTTGTGTATTTGGCCTGTGTTAGCCTTTGAGTTTGACAAGCTTGTTCTAGAATATTATTAATTTTTGGTTCAGGTTGAGAAGCTAGGTTGGCCATCAGGAGTAACAATGAGAGTACATTATCTTGTATGGTCATTTCTGGACTAGACAAGCTGTCCCTCCCTAATAAGGGAATGAAGCACCCTGGAACTACAAGAAAATTATGACTAACAGTGAGATTCCTGAGGCAGCAGCCGAGGGGTTGAATGAAATGGATGCCCATTCACCCCAGTGATCCAATGGGTTTTGGAAGAAAGAGGCCCTGTTGAGTGAGTCAGAGCAGAGTAAGCAGTCTCTGTGTCTAATTAAAATGAATGGGCTTACCTATCACATCAAGGATCACAGGAGATTGCTCTGGTGTGATGGTTTCAGAAGGTCAGTGGGAGCAGTAGGAGGCCTCAGGCACCATCAATTCTCAGGTGTTTTAAGCATTATTGGTTTGAGACAGTAAGTTCCCTTGGAAGCCGAGGACACTCACTTTTCCAAAGGCCTTTCTTGTACAGATGGGCATGGTCCTGGAGGTAGTCGTCCTGAGTTAGTTGTAGGCACTCCTTGGGGTGTCCTTCTTGTCTACAGGAATAGCATAGGATTTAAAGCTGTGGCTATCAAGTAATTATGCCTTTTGTTTCCATCTGGTGGCTTTTTGCTCTTCCTCTTCCCTGTCTTGGTTGTTAAAAACACTAAAAGCCATCTCTATCCGTTGCTCAGTGGGGATCTGTGGTCCCAAGGCTAGTTTTTGTAACTCTCTCAGGCTGACTGGGGTTGCTTCCTGGATAAAAGGCATTTCCTGAAGTGCTGGGCCTTTAACAGACTTAGGATGGATTTTATTTACTTTCCTAATGCTTTTATTAACTGCCTCAGGAAAAGGGTGGAGTTTAATCTTTTTAAAGTAACCTCTTTTATTTTGTCATAAGTAACAGGCTTAATAGTATATTTTGCCATCCCTTCTATGAGATAAGCAACTATATAGGTCCAGCGGTCCTTTCCCTCTTGTCCTTCATCTGTCCCAGTTTGATAGACTTAATTTAGGGTCCTGATCTGGGATTGCATCTCCCCCAGTCTATATGTGCAATGCTGATTTAGGGTAATGACTGGAAAATTTATCAGGATAATCCCTAGCACTTTCTATTGTGACTGCTTTCCATTTACAGTGCAGCAGTGGAAGAGAACAGTCTGTAAATCACTCCATTAGGTCATAATGTTACCAATGAATTTGGGTTCTTGTCTCCTGATATAAAAGAATTTAGACCAAGGACACTGATAAAAGCAAAGGCAGAATTATTGAGGTTCTACAGAGGGTGAGAGCACTTGAGATAGGGCCTCAGGATCTATGCCCCAAAGGTGGGGTTTAAATCAGGGTGTCGGTTGGGTGGCTTTAAACTTTTTTGGAATACTGTGTCCTGGTACAGTCAGCAACTCGAATCGTTCTGGGATTATGCAGCACTTATTATGAGATGCAGGAAGGGACTTTCCCAGCTAGTTACTGAGACTCTCAAAGCTTTCAAGGTCATTAATGAGTTGTGATTGATGGCTTCCCTTTGTATTTAAAAAAAAAAATTTAGCCCTAGTCAGTTTGGCTCAGTGGATTTCAGTCAACGGCATGTAGCTCAGTTGCAGGCTCTCTGGCCCTGGTCCAGGTGCGTACAGGAGGCAACCAACCAAGGTATCTCTCACATCAATGTTTCTCTGTCTCTCCCTCTCCTTTCCAATCTCTCTACAAATCAATGGAAAAATATCCTCAAGTGAGGATTAATAATAATAAAAAGAATGCTTATAAAAATGTTTAAAAGAAGTCAGGGTAGTTCCTAGACCACTGTTTTAGAATTACCGGTTGATAACTGCCATAATTCTGGCAGGGTTTAACTAGATGGAGCAATTTGTTCTGGTAGGGCTTGACTCGATGGTGCAATTTTGGGGAACATTTTATTCTACCTGTTTCAGTAAATCAGTGTGATTAAACCCCTGTGTGAGTTTGCTAGGACCTTTGGAAAACAAACTGAGTTTTTCTTTGCAAAGGGCTAGAACAGACATAAAAAAGGGAAATAATTTCTTTACCAGGCTTCCTGTTAGATACTTCTCTCAGAGACAACATGCTAGGGTTTGGATGATTTTGAGTTCCCCTCCTGGTAGTGTCAGGGCTACAAGTTAGGATGAGTGCTGGCAGTTCTGTAGTGGAGGAGGGGTTATCCGGAGCAGCTGTACTTTGGTGACAGCAATGAAGTGAGCTGGGAAGCAGGCTGTTCCACCCTTTGGATGGATTCTGTTTTATCTGCTAGGGACAGAAGTCAGCTTCTTGCAGGGGGCTATGAGGAAGGTGTCCTTTAATTCATCAGACATTGTGACAATTAAGGAATATCCTAGAAGACTTCCTTAAATCCCTATCTTGGTAAAGGGCCATAAATATCTGAATATAAGGTGTTTCACTCCATTTGTCTTCACTTTTGCAAAAACAAATCTAGTTGGAGAATAGTGTCATAATTCAGTGTTCCATTTACAGGCCAGACTTCCCTGTCCCTGAGGTCGTATTGAGGTCTGGTGATATTACAAAAGAAAGTGATGCTTTTTCTTCTTCTTCTTTTGCTCATTGCCCTTAAAGGTGGATCAATTGCTAAGGAGCCACCCTAGCGGGTAATCTTGGGGAATGCTGTTGGCACAGCCCATTTTGTCTCTTTTTTACCTGGTCAATACAGCTGATGACTGATTATGAGGCTTCCAGTACCAGGAGGTTGGTCATGGGATAAAGTGTCAATTCAGTTATTCCTTAGAGTTCCATAAATTTTTGTCTAATTTGAGGGGATGATTTGGAAAGTTATTTTTCAGAAATCTATAATTTAGAAACATCAGAATAAGGCAATGACTGTAGATTTGATTATAATGCAATTGACAAAAAACTTCAAACTTTTTATATAATCTCTAGAACATCTAATTTAACAGTAAAAATATATGTATACAAATAGAACATAGTTATTATTTCTTTATTTGACAAAGCTTCCCATGTACTTCAAACATATCAAATAGGCCTGATTAGTCTAAAATTTCTCTTTTGTAAGGAGAAAGAGCAAATCCTTGAGGTATTCCAGGGGCACGTTGAAATAACTTAAAGCTATTTCTAGGTTAAGAAAAAGTCTCCTGTTAAAACTTCAACCCTGGGAAGTTTTCAAAAACATTTGACCAAAAAGATTATATCATTATGAAATAACACTAAATTATTTATTACCCAAAGTGACAATAAAAGGTATGAACATAAATACCTTAGTTCTTAGAATGGAGAAAGATAAGCTCAAAAGTTTCAAGTTACCAATAGACTTTAGAAAACTATGTTTAGGCATATATATAACTAGAGGCCCAGTGCACGAAATTTGTGCAAGAGGGGGACTTGTCCCCGTCCTGATGCCCCCCTCCAGGCCGGGCAGCATGGTGGGCCTGTGAAAGCCTCTGCCAGGGTGGGGGGAGAGGGGCAGCCACCCCCCACAGCAGCCTCATGTCCTGGTGGCACAAGTCCCCACCCCCAGCCTTGCCCACCAGCTCCTGTGCATGCACAGCCTGTTGAATGGTTATGACTGGGACACGGTTAGGACCAATTAGCATATTACCTCTTTATATATATAGATTGTTACTAAAAAGCTTACCAAAAACTTTCCATTTCAGTTAAATCTATTTATTAGTTCTTAACAACTACATAAAAAATTTTTTTAACATTGGACAGATATATATATTTTTTAATCTTTATTGTTCAGATTATTACAGTCGTTCCTCTTTTTTCCCCCCATAGCTCCCCTCCTCCCAGTTCCCACCCCACCCTCTGTCCTTACCCCATGCCCGCTGTTCTCATCCATAGGTGTATGATTATTGTCCAGTCTCTTCCTGCACCCCCAACACCCTTTTCCCCCTGAAAATTGTCAGTCCAATCCCTTTCTATGCCCCTGATTCTATTCTATTCATCAGTTTATTCTGTTCATCAGATTTTCTATTCATTTGATTTTTAGATTCACTTGTTGATAGATATGTATTTGTTGTTCATAATTTTTATCTTTACTTTTTCTTCTTCCTCTTCTCAAAGGATACCTTTCAGCATTTCATATAATACTGATTGGGTGGTGATGAACTCCTTTAGCTTTTTTTTGGTCTGTGAAGCTCTTTATCCAACCTTCAATTCTGAATGATAGCTTTGCTGGGTAAAGTAATTTTGGCTGTAGGTTCTTGCTATTCATCACTTTGAATATTTCTTGCCACTCCCTTCTGGCCTGCAAAGTTTCTGTTGAGAAATCAGCTGACAGTCATATGGGTCTCCCCTTGTAGGTAACTAATTGCTTTTCTCTTGCTGCTTTTAAATTCTCTCCTTGTCTTTTGCTCTTGGTATTTTAATTATGATGTGTCTTGGTGTGGTCCTCTTTGGATTCCTTTTCTTTGGAGTTCTCTGCACTTCCTGGACTTGTAAGTCTATTTCTTTTACCAGGTAGGGTAAGTTTTCTGTCATTATTTCCTCAAATATGTTTTCTATATCTTGCTCTCTCTCTTCTTCTGGCACCCCTTATAATTCTGATGTTGGTACGCTTGAAGTTGTCCCAGAGGCTCCTTACACTGTCTTCATATTTTTGGATTCTTTTTGATTTTCCATTTGGGTATTTTTTGCTTCTTCGTATTTCAATTCTTTGACTTGATTCTTGCATTCCTCTAATCTATTGTTGGATCTCTGTAAAATATTCTTTATTTCAGTCAGTGTATGCCTAATTTCTAGTTGGTCCTTTCTCATATCCTCAAGGGTCTCATTAGATTTATTGAGGGTCTCACTAAGTTTATCAGCGGTTTCTAGAAAAATTTTGAAAAACCTTATAACTGTGGTTTTGAACTCTATATCCTGTTGTTTGCTTT
>PVJC01047760.1:0-12793 GCA_004026665.1 Murina feae
GAGAGAGAGAGAGAGAGAGAGAGAGAGAGAGAGAGAGAGAGAGAGAGAGAGAATACACGTGTCAGAATAAATACAGGGTCAGGCCTGCAGAGGTCTTGTGGCCTGGATGTGGGGATGCTGAGCATTTGGATGGTTACATCTCAGATATACGAATTGGAGGGGAAAGACTACTTAACATCTAAGCAGTGGATGTCTGGAAGTGATTATGATGGTCTGGGGTTAATGGCTTCCCCTGATGCCATAATACTACATAAACGTCCTAGAACTTAGATGTCATCCTAGGGAGGATGGAGTGAAAAATCCTGAAATGACTAGGAAATTACTAAATTTGCTTGAATTTATCTGATGGATCTTTTCTTCCAGGTGGCAAAAATGGGGTGCCAGTTATGTTTTTGCAAAATGGAGGTAGTCACCTGTGAATATATCTCTCTGTCATAAAGCCATCTTCTAAGAAAACAGGAATATGACACAGTAAAGGCATGAATTATTAGGGGCTTCTGGACTATGAAAACTTTTTGAGGATTAACCTTAAGACTTCTTATTTTCTGACTTGGAAAAATTTCCTAATTAGTCCTAATGTATCTTTTCAGCCCTCAGGTACTACAGTTTAGCAAGTATCCTTGGGTCATTTAAAGAATGCAGGACTTATATATTTCACTAGTGATCACTAAGAGGAATATAGGCCAAAAATCTGAGAGTCATTCTTGGTTCTTCTCTTTTGCTCACAAATATTATTTGAACTATCAGCAAATTCTGTGACTTTACTTCCAAAATATATCCTAACTCTGACCACTTTACACAATCTTCATCAGTATAACTCAGTTATATAACCTAGTTATATGAAGAATTCCATTCTTCAGCCACACTGGTCTTTTCCTATTTCTTAAACATGCCAGGATTGTTCCTACCCCAGAACCTTGACATTTGTTATTTCTTCTGTTTGGAACTCTTCCATCAGATTTCCACATGGCTCTTTCTTCTTGTTATTCGGGTCTCTAATAAAATGTTCTTTCCTCAAAAAGGCTTTCCCTCCCAAACTTCTAGTTAAAACAGTGCTCTCACCCTAACTGGTTTGGCTCAGTGGACAGTGCATCGGCCTGTGGACCAAAAGGTCCCGGGTTTGATTCTGGTCTAGGGCACATGCCTGGGTTGCAGGTCCGATCCCCAGTAAGGGGCATGCAGGAGGCAGCCAATCGATGATTCTCTCTCATCATTGATGTTTCTCTCTCTCTCTCTCTTCCTCTCTGAAATCAATAAAAATATTAAAAACAAATGAACAAAAGAAACAGTGCTCTCTAACTCTGCCATTATCATAATATTCTATATTACTTATTGGTATCTGAAATTATTTTATACATGTATTTGTTTACATATTGATTGTTTGTCTCCTAACAGAATGCAAGCTCTTTGAAGGAAGATATTCTGTCATGTTTCCCCTATTGTATCTCTGGACCTAACTTGGTGTATCAGACATTAGTATTTATTTACCTACATGAATATTTCATTTAATTAAAAATGTAGAAAATGACTCTGACCACAGAACAGTACTTAATAGCCTTTTTAAAAAACAAAATAAAACACAAAACAAAACTTATATCAATGTTTTGTTTGTGTGAACTGCCTTTTCCTTTCAAAGTAGACTGCACCAAGCATTTAGTTAATTGAATATTCTTGTTGAGTTTCAGTACATTGAAATTTTACTTGATCCTTATGGTCAAGTTTTTAGACTTCTGCATGGTAATGGAGAATCCTATGTAACAAAAGGCTAATATGCATATTGACGGAACAGCAGAATGACTGGTTGCTATGATGTGCACTGACCACCAGGAGGCAGATGCCCAATGCAGGAGCTGCCCCCTGGTGGTCAGTGTGCTCCCATAGGGGGAGCACTGCTCAGCCAGAAGCTGGGCTCACAGGCTGGTGAGCGCAGTGGTGGTGGCGGGAGCCTCTCTCACCTCTGGGCAGCGCTAAGAATGTACAACTGCCAGTTTAGGCCCACTTGGACATCCACTGAGGGGTCCAGGACTGTGAGAGGGTGCAGGCTAAGCTGAGGGCCCCCCCCCCCCCGAGTGCACGAGTTTCATGCACTGGGCCTCTAGTTGTAAATAATTAACTTGCTCAAGCTTGTCAGGTGAACACAAGGAAAGTTTAATTGAACAGATGGGCTCATTTCCTCTAACTGGGAGGCTATTAAGTGATTTGACTTTGTCAGATAAGAAAGTGAGATCCAGAGATGAGTTCCTCTAGGGAAAAGAGTTTCAGAGTTTTCACAAAGATCTGGAAATTCTGTTATTTACCCTGGTGTTGTCTGAGAGAGAGTTGGCAGCCTCAAAGAGAATAAAAACTTAACACCTTCAGGCTTTCTGGGTTGTGAAATGCTCTCTGTAAGCAAGTAGGTTACCTGGGAGGATTAACAGAGATGGGCTAATGAAATCCATATGGTTGGTTAGTTCTTGGCAGATGGCCTGCATGCCACCTTGGAAGCACCTAAAGATTCTAGATGGTCTTCAAGATCAGCTCTAAGTTTTGCATGTTGAAATTGTTGAGTCTGCAGGCCACAAAAAAATGGCTAAAGATGGACTAACTGACTAGGGGATGAGGTAAGAAGAATAAAGGAGGATATAAATGAGCTTCTTCTCTTCCCCAAAGCCAGACCCTGCTCACCTCTCTTTCACTGAACCAGCAGAGTTGATTTTATTTTATTTTATTTTTTAGTATTACCCCTCCCTCACATCTCCACAGAGCCTTGTTTGGACAGTTTATGTTTTAATTGCGCTATTGTGAGGCTCTTTTCCTAAAGTCTGCTGGATTTGAACCCTTTATGCTTTCAAAGAGCTTTCTGTGACATTATCCTCTTAACAACCCCATAAAGAAGGTAGAATAGAGAATATTCCCCTTAACAGATGAGGAAACAGACCAAATGCCCCTTACCAAAGAAAAATAAGAAAGTCATCATTGGTTGTTGGATAGAAATCATTTTCTTGTTCTTTCCATTTTTATCCACACTGTGACATAACGGTTGGCATATCAGAAACTTTAACAACCCTAAAGTTTCCATTAAAAAACTACTAAAACTGACAAATGAATTCAGTAAATTGACAGGGTACAAAATAAATATTTAGAAATTGATTGCATTTTAATACACCAATAATGAATTATCAGAAAGAGAACCTAGGAAAACAAACTCATTTACAGTTACATAAAAAACAAAACAAAACAAAACTCCATACACACCTAGGGCTCTGGCCAGTGTGCTCAGTTGGTTGAGTGTCATTCTATGCACTGAAAGGTTGCTGGTTTGATCCCTGGTCACAGCACATACCCAGATTGCAGGCTCAATCCCTGGTTGGGGTGTGTGCGGAAGGTAGCTGATCAATTTCTCTCTCACATTGATGTTGTTCTCTCTCTCTCTCTCTCTCTCTCTCTCTCTCTCTCTCTCTCTCTCTCTTTCTCCCTCCCTCTCTCTATTTTTCTCCATCATATTTTCCCTCTCTGAAATCAATACAAACCATAAGAAACAGGAATAAATGTAACCAATGAGGTAAAAGACCTGTACTTAGAAAATTATAAGATACTGAAGAAAGAAATTGAAGAAGATATAAATAAATGGAAACGTATACCCTACTTGTAGTTAGGAAGAATTAGCATCATTAAAATTTCCATATTACCCAAATCAATCTATAGATTCAGTGCAATTCCTATCAAAATACCAGTGGTGTTTTCCAAAAAAGTATCTAAAATTATACATGGAACCACAAAAGACCCCCAAATACCCTCAGCAAAGGAAATCATTAACAAAATAGACAACCAACTGAGTGGGAGAAAATATTCATCAATGATACATCTTGATGACAAGGTTAATATCCAAAATTTATTAAAAATTCTCATGCAACTCAACACCAAAAACCACACAAACAATCCACTTTAAAAATGGGGAAAGGACCTGAATAGATAACTTCTCCAAAGAGGGTATACAGATGACCAAAAGACAGAGGAAAAGATGCTCAACTAATCATCAGAGAAAACCACAATGAACTATCACCTCACACCTGTCAGAATGGCTATCATCAATAAATCAACAAACAACAAGTGTTGGTGAGGATTTGGAGAAAAGGGAGCCTTTGTGCACTACTGCCAGGAATACAGATTGATGCAGCAACTATGAAAAGCAGTATGGAGTTTCCTAAAAAAAAGTAAAAATGGAATTGCCTTATGCCTCAGCAATTTCACTTCGGGGTATATATTCAAAGAAGTCCAAAATACTAATTTGAAAAGATATATGTGACCCTATATTCATTGCAGCAGCATTATTTATAACTAGAGGCCTGTTGCATGAAGATTTGTGCAATAGGCCTTCCTTTCCTTGGCTGCCAGCACCAGTTTTCCTCTGGCACCCAGGACCCAGGCCTTTGGTTTGGTCGCAGAGGAGAAGCCAAGCCTCTTCAGTCTTCAGTTGTCTTCAGTCTTTGCTCTGTGCCTGCATATGCAAATTAACTGCCATCTTTGTTGGGTTAATTTGCATACTTATCCTGATTGGCTGGTGGACGTAGCAGAGTGACACCAATTTGCATGTTTCTCTTTTGTTAGTGTAGATAGCCAAGCTATCAAAACAACCCAAGTGCCCATCTATAGACAAGTGGATAAAAAATTGGTGGAACATACACTGAGTGGCCAGATTATCATGACCACCTGACGTTTATAGGCAAATTAGCTATAATTTCGCGCTGCAGTTGCTAGAGGGCCAGACCATTATAAACATCTGAATAGCACAACATACCTAAGTATTGTTGCTGATCAAGTTCATCCTATCATGTTGATGGCATATCCCAATGGAGATGGCTTCTTCCAACAAGACAATGCACCATGCCATAGTGCTCATATTGTACAGGAGTGGTTTTAAGAACATAAGGGAGACTTTACCTTGTTAGGTGGCCCCCACAATCATCAAATCTCAATCCAATTGAACATTTGTGGGATGAAGTTAAAGAGCCATCAGGCAGCTGGTTCCACAACCATCACATCTCATAGAATTGGACAGTGCTATTCATCAGGCATGGTGTCAGATTCCTCACATCACCTTTCAACATCTCGTGGAGTCAGTGCCAAGAAGAATCACCACAGTACTGAAGGCAAAAGGTGGCCCAACGAAGTACTGATGGGGTGGTCATAATAATCTGTCTGGTCATAGTAATCTGGCCACTCACTGTGTATACAATGGAAAATAATTCAGCTACGAAAAATTGAAAATCTTACTATTTGTGACCATGTGGATAGATCTATAGGGTATTATGCTAAGTGAAATAAGTCAGAGAAAGACAAATGCCATGTGATTTCACTTAGATATTGAATGTAAAGAACAAAATAAATGAACAAACAAAACAGGAACAGGCATAGATGCAGAGAACAAATTTATGGTTGCTAGAGGGGATGGGAGTTGGAGGGCTGAGTGAAAAAGGTGAAGGGGTTGAAAAGTACAAATTGGTACTTACAAAATAGTACTGGGGATATAAAATACAGCATAGGGAATGTAGTCAATAATATTATAATAACTATGCTAGGCAGGTACTTGAAATATTGAGGGACCATTTTTTAAAGTACATGATTGTTTAACCACTTTGCTGTACACCTGAAACTAATATAAAATAATATTGCATGTCAACTGTAATTGAAAAATAAATTTAAAAAAGAAATACAAATTGACAGTTAGAAAAACAGTCATGGGCATATAAAGTACAGCATCCTATATAATAAAAGCCTAATTTGCTAAGTGTCCGGTCATCTGTTCACCAATCAAAGCATAATATGCTGATGATATGCTAAGGTTGCTCAACCACTCGCTATGATGGGCACTGATCATCAGGGGACAGATACTCTGACTGGTAGGTTAGCTTGCTGCTGGGGTCTGGCTGATTGGGACTAAGTGAGACAGGCCAAACATGCTCTGGAGCCCTTCTGCATCCCTCCTCGGGCCTGATCATGCACTGGTGGGGTCCCTCAGCCTGGCCTGTGCCCTCTTGCAATCTGGGACCCCTTGGAGGATGTCAGAGAGCTGGTTTTGGCCCCATCCCGCAGGTCAGGCTGAAGGACCCTACTGGTGCATGATGCACCAGTCCTCTAGTAGGGAATATAATCAATAATATTATAATAACTATATATGGTATCAGATGGGTACTAGACTTATCAGGGTGATCACTTCACAAGTTATATAAATGTCTAATCACTATGTTGTACACATGAAACTAATATAATATTGTATGCCAATTGTAATTTTAAAAATAATTAAATAAAACTAAAAATGTCAATGTCAAATGTGACTGTATTAGGTACTGGAGTCTTTGGAAGATGATCAGGTCATGAGAGTAGAGCAATTATGAATGGGATTATTGTACTGATAAAAGAAACCTCACAGAGCTCTCTAACCACTTTCACCAGGTGAGGACCCAGGTAGGAATTAGCACCCTACAACCTTGTAAAGGGTTCTTGCTAGAAACAAAACATGCTGGCACCCTGAACTTGCACTTTCAGCCTCCAGAACTGTGAGAGATACATTTCTGTTGTTAATAAGCTACCAAGTTTGTGGTTGTTTTTTTTCCAGCTTAATTGAAGTATAGTTGAAAATAAAATGTAAAGATATTTAAAGTAAAAAAAAATGCTGTCAGCTGATTTCTTTTTTTTAAACTTCATTGTTGAAAGTATCACAAATATCCTCCTTCCCCCCTGTTGACCCCTTCCAAATACATTTTATCATGTTATATTTTGGGTTTACTAAGACTCTGTATAGAGATGGATATTGCATTTTTATTAATGCTTTATTGGAATCTATGGAGAAAAATCTGACCTTTTTTCTTTTTTTCTACTCTATAAAAAGATTACATTAATAGATTTTATAAAACTACAAAAAAGAAACTATAATATGCCATGAATAATAGAGGTTTGCTGTGTTTGTGGTATTCACTCTAGTTTTATTGATATCTTCATTTTCTTTGACTTCTTATAGTGGATCCTTTTGAGGTTTTCAGAGCATAGAAAAATGTCATTTAAAAGTGTGTGTAAATTTCCTTTTCTAATTGATCCATCAGGACAATACAAATTAAGATCAATCAAGAGATGATACAGATTCCTTAACATGTGCTGCACTAGAGGCTTGATTCATGCATAACATCCCATGTTTCTGTGAATATTCATATTAGAAAGTCACTGAGATGGAGTGGACAGAGGACCCAATCTGGACTCAGAGTATCAATCTGGGCTCAGAATTCTAGCTCTTTCCCCATTAAACTGAGTGACATCAATGTCATCTTGCCTTAGATGTTTGCTCTCTGAAGTAGGTGTATAATACCTCTTCTGGCTGCATTGCAGGATTGTCGCGTGAATTGGATATGGTAATGTTTGTGAATAGGCATTGAGAATCAACAGCCCACTAGATTGTGAGCTCCCAAAGTGTAGAGACCATTTCTGTTTTATTCATCCCCTAGCCGTCCTTTCTGCTGGGGTTGAGGAAGTATCATTAACCCTACTGCTATTCACTATGGAGCAGACCCATACATAGGTTGGCACAGTCTGGGAAGTAACTCTATAGAAATAAACACTGTCAGCTGTCCTGGACGGATGATCATATAGTTCTCTGAGATACCTATATTACAATTTTTTTCTAAGAGTATAACTGGCATACTTTAGTATATAGTTTCAGGTACACAACATAGTGATTTAACATTTCTATATCTTATGATATGATAACCACACTTAGTCTAGTAACCATCTCTCACCATACCAATATTTTAAGTCAATCTATTCCCAAAAATAACCTATAAATATGGTGAGAAAGCCTGTCTAGGTATTTTCTTTTTTAAAAAAAATAATATATTTTTATTGATTTTTTACAGAGAGGAAGGGAGAGAGATAGAGAGTTAGAAACATCGATAAGAGAGAAACATCGATCAGCTGCCTCCTGCACACTCCCCCTACTGGGGATAAGCTCACAGTCAAGGTACATGCCCTCGACCAGAATCGAACCTGAGACCCTTCAGTTCACGGGCCGACGCTCTATCCACTGAACCAAACCGGTTAGGGCCTAAGTATTTTCATGTGAGTTGGCAAAAGACAAAAATTTAATTTTGTTTATAGAGATGGATCTTCATTGCTTATCCTGGAACGTGGTACATAGACCATATTCAAGAAAAGGGTTATTGAAAGAGTAATAAATATATAATGAATAAAAATATCTCAGGCATTATTATTAGCCTGCCTTTGTTATCACATTTTCTCTTTTCTCTTAGGTGTGCTGTCAGTTGTGTGTATATTTGTCAAGTCAACCTCACTCTTAGAAACTGTCCTTTCCATCCAGTTGAGACTTGACTGAAAAAACACCTACGGAACCATAGATCCCTGAGTGCTGAAGGCTAGGAAAGGCCAACAGCTGTCTGACTATACCTTTCCCTCTTCCAGAGGCCTGTTTGGCCAGGCCTCAGCATCCCTTTCCTTGTACCTGCCTCTCTACCTTCATTCAGTCTTGACCTATAAGGTCTATGATTCTTGCTAGATAAAATAGTATATGACATAAGAAAGTAAGATTTTTTTTTGATAAGGTGGCATCAAAACATCTATGTAAACATTAAGAAAGACTCATTCTTCTTTTTAAAATTTCCAAATAGTATGTCTCTGACATACCATTCCTTGGTGTCAGCTTGTCCTTTATTGTTGCTAGTATGTGGTTTGAATATGTCTTCAAACATTTGGCCACATCATATGTGTCTTCAAACCAATTAAATTTGTTTGCAGTTGTCCAGGTATATTGTCTGTCAAGATCTCAAATTCATCATAGTGCTTGGTGAGAAATTTTTTTAACAAAAGGGTTTTTGTAGTTCAGGGGTAAGGGAGGTCTGTTGTGTATATAGCTCAGTTGTAATAAAGCTGAATGATCATGTCAAAATGTCAATATACTCAGCATAGGTACATTTGTGGGGAGATTTTCCTCCTTTTCCCATATTATTTAAAAGCCCTGTAATAAATAACCAATAAATATTGAAATGCGGACTCCATTTAAAAATGCTCGTGTGTGTGTGTGTGTGTGTGTGTGTGTGTGTGTGTGTGTATAAAAGAGATTCTGAATGTGTAAGCATATCTGAATACTTTTAGTAGGGACTAGTTCCCAAATCACTTTGGGAGGGCTCTTCTTTTTGCTGCCTGAACTAAAAAAAAGTATACATTTAAATGACAACAGTAACAGTTAAAGTCTAGCATCGAAACAAAAACATTCTGCATGAGTAATTCATCAGTGCTTCCTGGGGCTTACAATGCTGCAACTCAGAAGACAGGACAGTCCCCCTGATGGTCTCCAGACAAAGTTTAATTCTTCTGTCCTGCCTAGGGCCCTAGAGTGCCACTCCCCTCCTTTTATGTTTATTTTCTTAAATTGGTTTAAATTAGTATTAAACATTTAATTAAAAAAAAAAACACCACATACCTTCTTTTAACCCTGAACTATCTTCAGTGAAGATAGGTATGTGGAAAAGAAATCAAGCATTGTAGTTGTCTTCTAATATTTCTAGGGGTTTGAAGGCAGGGAGAATTTTGGAATTGCTTTTTCTCCCAGTGCTACTTTTTAACACAAATCTCCATCAGGTTAAATTTCCAAAACCTAGTAGAGAATGATTATTTCAGTGCAGCTTTCCAAATCATCGTGGCATTTCTCTGGGCAATGACAATAAAGCTGTCGATTTCTTTTTTAGCCTGGCGTGCCTCCACTTCTGGTTGGGACATTTAGTTTTGGAGCTGCTGTCTTAGGAAATCAGATTTCAAGTCAAGAGGGTTGTTGGTAATATTTCAGATGTCTCTTTCAGCTGCTCCCTCCCTCCCTGCCTTTCCTGAAGGAACAGGTCCCTCTGTGCCAGTGACTTTATGTGATTTCTAAGATAAGGGCTAAGGATAGCTCAGAAAATGAGAGAAACAAAGCAAGCATTTAAAAATACCATCATTTTAATGGCCGCCTTACTCAGGATGAGTAAAAATGTCTGCAGGGCAATTAGAAAGGAATTTTATTTTATTTATTTCTCTCTCTTAGTGAATAACTAGAGGGCTGGCCCCAGGGTGTTTTATGGTATTGCTATTTGATACCTGTGGTTTTAGTATGGAGTGAAAATGGAAAGAAATGAGCTCATGTAATGTTTGTCAATGTTGCATGTGATCTTGTTTTAGCCTCTAAAGTTCAGAAAGCATGCAATCAGAGGTTCCCGATTTTTGCCTGTGCGGAGGAGTTACTGTTCTCAAACTTGCCTTGAGAGTATTGAAGGTTGAGAGGGAAGTGACATGCTATGGCAGTTAAGTCCCTGAGAGATGATGTGTTCTTGCTGGCTGTCTTCTCTGATCTATGGGGCTCAAAGAGGGTGGAGTGGAGGATATAAAGAGGACAAGTGGCTTGGAGATCAATTGGTTGGGCCCCCAGTAGTATATGAATACCAAGCTTACCCTTAGTTAGTTTTACATAACATTTTAGTGCAAGCAAACTAAAGAGTTGAATTTTCTATACCGCTCACTTCCACTCTTAGATCATCAACCTTGTGTGCTGCCCTGAAGAACCTTCCTACAGAGTCCCAGTGCTGTCACCAGCAACCAATTGGGGAAAAAGAAAAAGTGGCAGGTGCCGGAATTAGAAAAATGCTTTGCACTTCCTTATACCTAGAAATATCCACCTCCTTCTCTAGTTAGATTTTCAAAACAGCTCCATTTCCATACAAATTATTCATTGTCTGTAAAGGTCACCAGGAATTGGTGAGCATTAGAAACTGCGAAAACAATTAGAATGTGGAAATAGCTTTGTTCAGAATTAAATGTTGATTCAAATGGACTCTAGTAATATGATGCTTTTTAATGAAACCATCATTTCATGGATTAGTAGATGCTTTTCTCATTTTTGAGAATGACACAAAGTGCATAGGGGATGGGGTCTGGGCATGGGGATAATGACTATTTGGTCACACTTTCAAGCCTTTTTACTAATAAATCTTCCCAGAGAGACTCCTTTGCCTGCAGTAAGGATGAATGCTTTTGAAAGCTTAATGGGAATTGATGCCATCTATTGATTATCATTTAAAGCACACCTTCCTAATTTCTAATCATTGTTAAAGGAAAAGTGCTTTCCAGTGGAACAAGTATGTCTTATTACAGGGTCTAAGTCTGGTGTCTTGATAGCGTAAGTGGTCAATTAGTTCATATGGCAACTTGAAGCCTATTGGATAGTGAACACAGGCTCTGTTGAAGTTGATACCAAACCAGATTTCCATGGAGCAGATTATGTGCTGACTACTCAGCAGATGGAAATCCCTGGCTTCCTGCCCTGAAATGTGTGAGTGATTTCATGGGGACAAGGAATTATTCCCAGAGAAGCTTCTGGGACTGCCGTAGTAGTGAGGGTCAAGGCCAGGTTAGTCTAGAGGGTCTTTGTATTATTTTGATGCTTCCAATACTGGGCCTCTTTCCCTGGTTGGGGATTATGATCTATTTGGTCAACAGTGGTAGAAGTGTAAAGAGTATTCAGAGCCAATGAGAATTCTTGAAGGGTTTCAGAACTAACCCTTTCTTCTCCAGGGAATGAAAAATAGCTTTTAGTTAATTGCCATAATTCTAAGAAACACACTCTTTCTGGTTTCCCATGAAATAATTGGACCAATCTCATGATGATATATGTAAAAATACATTTCTTTATGATTTCTTAAAACAAGCTGGTTTATAACCAACATCTGTTTACTCTGGACCTTTGAGAAAAAGTCAGAACCTATACCTGCCATCCAATAACGATTATTGGTTGGCAAGAGTGACTAAATGCTTCCTCTCTACCTACTACACAGATGGTTTCTGGATCAATGCTACAACTAGTTGCAGTGATTATAGTAGCAGGCAGTGGTAATGTATAAAATGGGTTCATTTCTTTTTTAAATATTGCTTTATTGATTTCAGAGAGAAAGGGAGAGGGAGAGAGAGAAATAACAATGATGAGAGAGAATCATTGATTGGCTGCCTCCTGCACACCCCACACTTGGGATCAAGCCCACAACCCAGGCATGTGCCCTGACCAGGAATTAAACCATAATCTCCTGGTTCATAGGTCAACACTCAACCACTGAGCATGCTGGCCAGACTAGAATGGTTTCATTTTCTAATCAACTACCATATTTTCCTGGTTAAGGCAACTGCAAAAATATTTGAGTTTTTAAACAGTCCATTGGTAGCCTTTCTTATAGTCTAGTTGCTACAGAACAAAGGTCTTGATAATCCCATCTAATAAAAGAGTAATGTGCAAATTAACCGTCACTCCACGACAAAGATGGCAGCATCCTGGCAATGTGAGCCCAGCAGGCATTGCCTCAATGACCCGCAAGCAGGTCGTGCAGACCTCAAGTAGGCAAGCATGGCCCATAGGCAGCCCCCAGCAGTGCCTGCTAGCGGGTCACTGTGGCGATCCATGATCAGGCAAGTGCAGCCCGCAGGCAGCCCCCAGCAGGTGCTGCTTGTGGGTTGCTGTGGCAATCTGTAATCAGGCAAGCATGGCCCACAGGCAGCACCCTGCCCTGGCCACAGCTCAAGGGAGAGAACAACATGCAGGAGAGGCTAGGAGCCTGAGAGATCAACACAGAGGGATGCCTGCTCCAAGCCTCAGTGGTGTGGCTGGGACAGGCCCCCAGTGGAGACACACACACACACAGGGTATCTGCTCTGAGCCTCCTACACAGCTGGGGGCAGGCCCCCAGCAGGGACAGACACACACATACACACACACACACACACACACATGGGGCAA